>JAADYS010000426.1:0-76797 GCA_012931995.1 Fusarium albosuccineum | reverse complement strand
GTTGAGCCTCATCCTGTCCCTGTCCACCACTTCGCCTGCCTCGCCTTAGTGTACCGGCTCTTGAGTCTTGACTCTTACTCTCCACTCCTCCATCACAACCACAGAACGACAAGGACGACACCCCTCGCGACGACTGCTGATACAACTTGAACATCGACGATAGCAACGCCTGCCTGCTCGACGACTTGTTTTTATAAACACCACTCTCCACTCTACCGCTCTCATATTTTGCTGTCCGCTAGGCCGGATGCTTCAATGATCAACAAGTTCGACGCGTGCCACCTCCCTTCAAACTCACCTTACTAGTCCTGCTCTTGCCGTACTCGGTCCTATTTGAACCTCGGGCATTCAGCATAACAGTCTTGGCCTTTCGCATTCCAGATCTATCTCCCTCATCACGTCAAAGACGGAACCAAGCCCACGGCAGACGACTCTTTCCCTTGACCATCGCCTATTGCTTGGTTAATAACGACGACCAACTTATCACAGCACTCCAATTGGACACGCAACTAGCATCAATCATGGCTGCCGAATCACCAGAAGGCTCGGCTGCCCCGCCATCGCCGGCGTCAACCTTAGCAAAGACGGTCACCGATAAGACCAACAAGAAGCGGGCCTCACCATCTGGCGACTCAGAGCAACCTCAAAAGATCACAAAACGACGAGCTGCTCGAGCTTGCGTGTCCTGTCGCGCCCGAAAGGTTCGCTGCGACGTGGTCGAGGGTGCTCCTTGCGGAAACTGCCGTTGGGACAATGTCGAGGTACGACACCGGAATCTTTGGGCCATTGAGGGCCTCTGACCCGCTTTCAATCTCCCGGCAATGACTAACAATTGAGCAGTGCGTTGTGCAAGAGAGCCGCAGACGAAAGTGAGTGGATTTGCCATCCCTTCCGGTCATCGTGTACCGATCGGCTCCATCCCGGACCTCCATGCCGGCTTCCGGTTCACTGGAGCGGCAACTTCGGATGGCGTCATGCGATGCGGTACTCTGGATGTGGAATTTGCATTGCTAACAGGCCTGCAGGAAGAATCTCCTTACCGCCAGCACCGCGGGCCAGCCCGTCTCCACCGAGGCCCAATTGCGCTGCAAGACTGCGGCCAGCAACCCCATGGCTATGAGCACAGCCGATCTTCGGCGTCCCAGCAGCGGCTCTGCAATCTCGACAAGCAGCATTGACGGACCCAGCAGTTTCCTGAGTAATTCCGGACTCGACAACCATGTTCCTCACATGATTTGTAAGTATTTGGAACAGCGTCAAACCCCAGTCCTGATCCTTTGTGCGCACGTATCATTTTGAGCCCTCTCATTGGCCAGCCACGACATTTTTGGAGAAGACCCTCCATTCTCCGCATTTTCAGCCCTCGATCCACTTTTCCCATGTACCCCACCCCGCCTAAATCTTGATCACATGGAAATTGTTAATGTGCTACGTACGGCTTCCGAGACGCTTCTGCTGACCACGCGACCTTAGACCAACGTTCTGGCTACCGCCACGACCCTGTTCTGCTCAATAAGCTGCATTCTAACGAGGGAAGCACCCAGCGCCCAGCATGGTCCAATCTCATGACCACGCCTTCGGTCTTTGACAACCTGCGCACCACTCAGTTCCTCAGCTCCCTTGAAGAGCAAGATTCCACCGCTCAGCTGCCTGCTTTCCTGCGCCCTCTGCCAACCAAGATTGCTGCCGAGGATGTCAAGTATCTCCAGATCAAGGGTGCCCTGTCTGTACCCACCCTCCCGCTGCAGAATGCTCTGCTCCAGGCCTACGTCGAATACGTCCACCCATACATGCCGCTTATGGACCTGAACAGCTTTCTCGGCATCATCAGCAGCCGCGATGGTCAGAACGGCCAGACCAGTCTATTCCTGTATCAGGCTGTCATGTTTGCGGCATCAGCATTTGTGGACATGAAGTACCTTCGCGAGGGTGGCTACACGACGCGGAAGGGAGCTCGCAAATCCTTTTTCCAGAAGACAAGGGTAAGTGACAGACACGTGGGAATGGCAGAATTGACAAGTTGGTGCTTCTTGAGGCTGAACTAATCTGGCAATAGCTCCTCTACGATTTTGATTACGAGTCAGACCGCCTTGTCCTTGTCCAGGCTCTGCTTTTGATGACGTATTGGTACGAGACCCCTGATGATCAGAAAGACACCTGGCACTGGATGGGCGTGGCCATCTCCCTGGCTCACACCATCGGCCTCCACCGCAATCCTGGATCGACGAGCATGGCCCCGGCAAAACAAAAGTTGTGGAAGCGAATCTGGTGGTCGTGTTTCATGCGAGACCGTCTTATTGCGCTGGGCATGCGACGGCCCACCCGAATCAAGGACGAAGACTTTGACGTCCCCATGCTCGAGGAGAGCGACTTTGAAATCGAGATCCTACCCGAGGACAACACCGTTATTCCGGCTAGCTGCACGTTGGTCCGCAATCTGGACATGCAGCGTGAACTAGCCATCATGTGTATTTCCAAGGCTCAGCTGTGCGTGTGCATTAGCCATATGCTCAAAGCACAATACTCGGTTTTGATCCGAGACAAGATGAAGCCCGAGAACACAACTAACAGCACGATGATGCTGTTCCCTAACAAGCAGTTAGACAACGTCGAGAGCGTCAACGAGGTGGATCACGAACTTATGGCATGGGCCGAGTCTCTGCCAACTTGCTGTCAGTATCGTACCCTGACGCCCTTGGATGTTAAGGATGGGCGATCTACCATTGCCGTGCAGCGCACACTGCTCCACATGGTATACTATACAACTATTTCGGCGCTTCACCGTCCGCAGTTCCTCCCATCGTCGCCTCTCCAGGCTCCTACGACATCTCGCCAGGTTCAGGATATGTCTCGATTGCGAGTACGCGACGCCGCTATGCACATTACTCGAATGGCTACCGAACTTCACCAGTGCCGTCTGGAGCGGTTCTTGCCTACCACTGGTGTTACCGTTATTCTGCCGGCCATGATTATTCATCTGCTTGAGATGAAGAACCCCGCGCCTCAGGCTCGCGAGCGCGCCACTCGAGGATTCCGGCAGTGCATGAGAGTGATGGAGAAGCTCAGGGAGGTGTATGCGGCGGCCGACTACGCCACCGGCTTCCTAGATGCTGCTTTGCGGAAGGCTGCCATCGATATCAACTCAAGCGTCGGCCCATCGACATTGGCTATGATGAAGCGAGTACCGGTTGAGTTCAGTGCCCAGACGCCGCCACCCGAGAATGCGCCGTACATGACGGCCTCCGAATCTCTCTTCAACGAGAAGCCCAAGGAGCATCGACCTCAACCGGCGCCCGTAATGATGCCACCCAACACGATTAATGCGGCAGCTTTGGAGCTCTCTACGAACTCGCCTCCTCAGACTGAGCAGGAATCACCAGCGGCCGGCCTGACACCAAGCGTTAGCGCCGCTTCGGAGGAAATTCAACTTGACGTTGGAAACATGGATCTTGATTTCATGCAAGGACATGACGAGTTCGACTGGAACGCCGTGGCTGGAACCGACTTTGATGTTGATCAATGGCTTCAATTCCCTCCCGAAGGAGTCAATAATCAGGATGACAACCTGATTGCTGGTGTCCTTGGACGCGGAGTTGAGGAACCTACCATGTCGGCCGAACAAGCCCTGAACTGGGCCATCAATGCCGAGGCAGATGTCACAATGATGCAGCCAGAGAACCACGCCCACGGAGAGGTTCCAGCACAGGCGTAAGGTCTCCAATGCCGTTGGTGGCAATTTTTTTTCTTATTTAACCGCATCATTTGGTGGGTGATTTTTGGATTGGAGTCTGGTATATGTTTCTTGGTATATGTCTGCATTAGATACGGTGATACTGTACTTAGGGCGTTGAGCGCGGGCTCTGGCTCTAGGCGGCGTATATGTTTAGCATGGGACGGCGACTGTTTTGGGTCGGGATTGGGCTTGTTTCCTGTGTTCCAAAAAGTAACGCTTGGTATGACTGTTGATGAAGGTAATTGATTCTTGGAGTTGGGGTATCCGAGTACAAACTGCCAGAAGGACAGGAAGGGCGCATTGGGTTTTGAAGGATCAAACCCCTGGTTCATTGGCGCCCTCCGTTCTTGGACATTTTAGTTGTAGATATCAGCCAGTGAATACAGAGAGTAAAAATTCGTTCATGCATTGGCTTTTATATGATGTGAGTGTGGTGAGCACATATAGGGAACGTGGTGGCGGAGTGTCAGTAGAGTTTGGGGTCAGGCGATTTGCCGTGAGCGCAACCTGGACCAGCAGCTGATGAGATGATGAGTTGAGTGGATTATTTATTACCTTGTAGGAGTCGTTGGTTTAACCTTCTCAGTTATTGTACAGATCTTGGTGTTGAAGTGGGCAGACGGTTAGGCAGATCCTAGAGCGTCACCAGTGAGAAGAAACAATTACGTTAAAGTGATTAATGATAATCCCATAAAACTAAGTGGGTGCATGTGCCTGTGGTTACAATACCTGTGGAATACATAGAAAATGGTCACTCACAGTAAAGGTGAATGCAGGCGGCCAACCACGAGGCACGATAACCCTCAGATATCCTATCTAATAAGTCTGAGGATGAACATGTATTGCTGCAAGGAACCTTGTTGATCAAAATATGCGTCCTTGAGTCTGTAGACAAATTCTGGCCTCGCTGTGTAACGGGACTCCTAGCTTATCTGCCATCTTAGCACCCTCAACCACGAAGAGGGGATGTACTTGCACCTGCTCTAGTACAAGGAGATCTGTGCCCTGGAGAGAGCTTACTCGTGTTAAAAAGCCTCCTCGATCTCGCTGAGGGGGTGGATGAACATGCGTCCGATCAGCGATGCTAAAAGACATGAGATGGCCGTGAGGCGTCGCGATGTCTTTTCGAGCCCCGGTTTTGGCTGCTAGATGTTGAAACACGACATAGCCAACCTCCCTACTCCCGATGGTAAGAAGTCTGCGGACACCTTGATCACTGTCGGTGTGTTGACCGAGGCTGTAAACGAATAGGCCCGCGTTACCACGTGTAACACTCTAAACTCGACTTGGTGCATGATAAACTCGAGCAAATTAACTTGAACCTTGACCAACCATTTTATTTTAGTCGAGGTACTTAACCACGTCGTGTTAGTGATGAAGAGGGTGGGAACGGGGGAGTAATTTCAAGGAGAACTGTCACAGAGCTTCTACTCTTACATGTTTTGTAAGGGATAGTAATAGGAGCTAACTACGGTGCTGTCGGCTAACAAATCCTTGGCTGTCTTAACATTCAGACATTATTTTGCCTAAATATATCTCACCCTCATTAATCCCTTAACAGTAACACGCTGTCATCTAGGAGAAATTCCAATCACTACAGAACGAGCAAGATGAACGAACCTAGAAGCAATCATTACGGGCGTTACCAGCCCCAGGGTGTGACTCTGCCTACTTGCCTTTACAATTACAAATCCATCGTGGAAGGCTGTTGTCTCTTGACGATCTCGGGTTTAATGTACGTTCTTAGTGGTTACTTACTAGCAATCTACCTTACTTTCCTTAAGCGAAGAGACTGAGCACATCCTCGAGATGAGTAGTGTTGTTACTAAGTATGCTGCTAAAGAAGAGGAACATGAATGAAAACATCTCCCATCCACTCTGGCCTCAAGGTCGGATATATGAATGAACTACCGAGGTACGGCAGAACCTCACCTCGGCTTTGAGAGGGAGCCAGCCATCAGACGGCTTGGGGCAGACTGACTTGAAAGCTCAACAACGTTAATTCATTGTACATGTCCGTATGTTTAAAGTCCTGACTGGCACATACTGAGAATAGTTTGAACGGTTTGCTTAGTACTCTCCAGTTCTTGGAACGGTGTGTGATTGGTCGCTTACAGGGGCCGAGTGTACCTAGGTATTCAAGGCCAAGTAAAACGCAGCCATGTTGGAGTAAAGCGAGACAGCAGCAGCTGAAAATGATTTGCATGCTCACAGACACTAGACTAGTCTGCCCATGACGACGGACGGGCTGGCCCATCAACCGTGCGATTGACGGATGGAGGGGGAAAAGACCTGGACCCCTAGCGCTAGGAGCCGAGGCCAAGACTGGCTTGATTGCCCTGTACGACCGGGCAAGGGGTGTTTGGAATTAGATCTCATTTTTGACTCATGTCTGTTTAAAGCAGTGTAAGGATGTCGCTGGACTCACCGATTTTTCTCTCTGGCAGCTCAATGGGTGCTCATTTCTGTCTGTTGGTTTTTGATATCGAGGTGAGCTGAGGATCTTGGGTGTGTGCAGGTACAAGTAGCATGATGTTGAGGGGCCGTGTAAGACAGGACGATAAAAAAAGGGGGCATCAAGACAACTGAGATCATGCATCCATAGATAGATCCAATGGCTTCTGGTCCCTCTGGCAGGCCTTGCCGTATTCGGATCTCTTGTGTTTTTCCCCATCGTTCATGGTCATCACATCCATGCCCACTGCCCCCTGTCTGTCTGTCTGGCTGCCAGCCATCGTGGGCCATCCATGTATGTCAACAAACCATGCAATGTCACTCAACAACGCCTCTCTCTCTTGTTCTTTATTATTGTTTTTCTTTTCTTTCTTTGCTCTTTCTGGCTGCCCCCTGCCCCTGCCTCTGGTTAATAACTCCCGTCCCTTTGGCTCCCATCCGTGACTGTCGTCATCCTCACTTTCATACTTTTTATCTTCTCATCCTTTCCTTGAGCCTCAACCCTGGCGCGCAATGTCCAGTACCTAGATGGCCAGCCCAGCTGCCCCGAGAACTCCCCTGCGACACATCTAGAGACAGCGCCAAGATGAGATGAGTCAGAAAGGCATTCCGGTCCCCCCGTAACAGCAACTCGAGCTATGTTGGCTCTGCAAACCTAGTAGGCACAGAGGATACACGGCAGCTCACCTCAGGCATCAATTGTCCACAGGTTCCGGTAGCACAGGCCACTCTTGGGAGACGGCAATGGGCCATTTTCCTCCTTTCAACCCAAACCTCAGCCCGCTTAGACGTTCATTCTCTCTCTTTCTACTCTCTTGCCTGGGCCAAAGGTATCCCTCCACTACGACTATGCTCATTATTCTTTGTTTGCTCTGCGCCTGTATTTTGTACCTGTTCCGACAACTGTCCTACTTTCTCTCGTTACCTCTCCACCTTCCCTAGCCTTTCTTTACCTTACTTCGACTCTCTCTTTCAGGGCAATCAGCCGCCATTCCCTCTCCCTGTCTGTCCTCCGTCGGCCCAAGTAAGTGGTCACAGCTCCAAGCTCCCAAGCCCAACTCGCGCCGACGATCCCCTATTCGCCGAGCTCCATTTCTTCACCTCTGAACCACGAATCATCCTGCGCCCTCATTCGCTCACCCTCGGAATCGGCCGCTTCAATCCACTTTTCCAAGGGTCTTGGTCTATATCCGGCCGTTGGTCAATCGTCACCTGAGCTCTGCTCTGCCCAGGAACCACGGATAGACTGGCCGAGACGACCTCAATCTCTCCAAAACGTCTGTCTTAGCCCTGGTACGCACGGGACTTGAAGCATCAATTTGGACGAATCGACCGATCTACGTGGAACCCTAGCCGCCTCTTTTTTTCTCTTGCGTGGCACGAACCCGCCAGCCACGGTCCATGAACCACTTGTCTCGCCTCACCCCAGCAGCTTGTGGCAGGGGCCGCTAAAATCTGGCGTCCGTAAACCTCATTGCACAGCCGAAGAGCCCACGACTCACGACCCGACCGCCAACGCGACCGCGACGTGGCCCTTGCCGCTCGCACAGCCTTCAACCTCTACCGCCTTCTGCTGGCGATTGCTTCAATCTAGTTCAATCAAAGAGCGGCTTCCGCTCTTTCCCGTTCCCTAATTCTTTTCAAGCTTGCTCAACTGTTTCGCCTTTGCTTTTTTCCGACCAAGGGCGGGCTTCGTCATACCCAGACCGAGACCCTCCATCCCCTCACATTTCGTGGCGCACTATCGTCTTTGTCTCCCGCCCGGCCTGACGCCAGTAGCCGCATCTCACCGTCTCGTCTTCTCCCTGCCTTCTTTGTCTCTTGTTTGCAGCTGCCAGAATCAAATAACAAAGGAGACGCACGCGGTCGCGACCCATCTAGAGAAGCAGAAAGAAGCGCCGATACGGGAACCTTGGCGAGCGATCCATCAACGACGTAACCCCCGGCGCGTTTCTCTTCGACATGGGCATCAAAACCATCGCTCGCGCCCATCCCATCGACCTGTCTCCAGGCTCCTAGACAGACCATGACTTTGCGATCCATTGCCCCGTCTCGAGTCTCTATCTGTGCTGTGAGACAACAACCATGAGCGACCAACCCGCACAAGTCATCAGGCATGCGCGGCATCCCACCGCCACTTCGCCGCCCCCCAAGAACCGCCTTTCCGAAGATATTTTGGCCAACCTCGCCCCGCGTACCGTTGTCGATGCTCTCAACACCGCTACCGGTGCCCTCCGGGCATGTCTGAATAGCTCTTCCTCCGCAGACCGCGACTTTACCATGCGAACAGCCGCCGCGTCTAAAGCTATCTGGGAATGGGTAGACGAGTTGCAGAATTGGTCATGGCCCTCCGAATCGGGGCCCGCTGGATTTGAGATGCCGAGCAAGGAGAAACGGAAGAGGGATTCGATGCAGCTGGCAGTACCCGATGAGGGTAACGACGAGTACATGGGAAGTTTGCTGGCCCGGGACGTTTCGAACTATGATCGGAGGCTGGCACAGATTCAGCGCGACTTGGATGATCTGGGCATCGAAGATATCAAGGCCCATGTTTTGAACAACCATATTCTGCCTTTGTCGAGACCGGGTACGCCCTTTTCCGAGTTCACCAGGGCTGGACATCTATCGAGTTCCAGCTATAATCGGATGGAGGATCTCACCGCCGTCATCACCGCCATTGTTGTGCAGGCTCTGCCTAATTTGGCGCGATTGACCCGGTTGCTGCACACCTGGAGCTTACGCATCACCGTTTTACGCCAGATCCCGCCTCTGCTACTTGCTATCGAGGATGCTGAAGTTGCCCTCAAGTCTGGTTGGAATGCCATTTCGCTGCCCACAAGACAGACACCACAAGCAAACAACAACCAATCTCCAAAAGAATCAACTCTAACGAGGCACGATTTCGACGTCATGAAGCAAGTTCTTGAGCAAAAGATTTCACGTCCAGGCCGCTCGCTCGACTATATGCTCGATTGCCTAGAAGGATTGCCCGACACCCTCCCCGACGACTGGCTGGATCGTATGGAGACTGTGGAACATGGTTATGGTGATTGGGTTGCCGTCTGCGAAAGGAAGATCCGGGAGACCGAATGGGCCGCCGCCGCCGCTCGGTTACAGCCACCTCGATCACCTTCACCAGTGAAAAACGCTGTTGATGCCAACGAATCTACTGTGTATGGCGACAGTTTGATTGTCGATGAGTCGTCGAGTGACGAGGAAAGTTCTGCTGATATTAGCATGGGGGTTGTACCTATTCCTCTGTTATTACCACCCAAGAACGGATCCGTGGTTGAACCTCAAAAGGCCAGGATGGCTTCTGGGGTTTCCGAGGCGGAAACTATCGTGCCAACTTCGCACAAAAATGACGTGTCTTCGGAAAGCGAACCGGATAGTCCGTCCTTCCTCACCACTGAGGGACTCGACGAGTCGAGCCAGGATGTGACGAGAACCCTGGATGGTACCAGAGACGTTACAACTCCGCCTGCCACAACCCAACCCCCTACACCCACTACCGAGTCGGAATTCGATTCTTCAGCTATGCTGGCTCAGACACCTGAGACACCCAACCGTGGCTTCTCGCGAGATTTCGACCTCGATGAATCGCCCGAGCTACCCCCTCTTCGCCCTCTGCCCCTAGCTAGGCCAAGAAGTGAGCTATCTCGGGACTCTAGAATGACTCGGCAGTCATCACTCCATTTTGATGGCTTGTCTAGCGATCCCCCAGAGGTGTCCGTTTCTCCTGACCTGCCTCGAACTCGGATTCGGGAGGCCGAGTACATTCAGGCTAGCCCACCCAGCTCTCCCCCAATGCGGCCAGCGGACTCGCGTGAATCGTCTGTGGTGCCTTTCGACAGTCCCCTGTTGGGACCAACCCGGGGCATCGACGATATTAACATATCTCACAACTCTATTGATGACTCTTTTACGGAGGATTTTGACGACTCGATCTCAATTTCCGAGTATATGGGCCCCTTTGACCGACGAGGAAGTACGGGTGACCAGCAATTACAACAACAAATCAGCCAAATTATTGAGTCGATACCCGCGAAGATCAAGTTGACTACCGACCCGCCAAAGGTCAACCTGAACCCTCCCGATCTGCAATTACCGCGAGTTCGGAAGAGGCCCTCTGTGGAGCCATTTCGCAGGAGTGTATCGAGTCTTTCTTCTAGAGCAGGAACGCCTTCATTCACTCTTTCGCCGGCTAAAAACACCAGAGTTCGCAACCGTGGCCAGCAGGAGATCAAGGTCTACCATCTCTCCCGGTCGACTGGCGAGGCCCCGATTAAGCTCTTTATCCGCTGCGTTGGTGAGCAGGGCGAGCGTGTTATGGTCCGTGTCGGCGGTGGCTGGGCAGATCTAGGCGAGTATCTCAAGGAGTATGCCAGCCATCACAAACGCCGGTCCGCCGGCGCATCTAACGCGAATGTCGAGGTTCTTCCGGATGTTCCTGTCACGCGCAGGCCCAACATTGGGTCGAGCCCTTCCAGTCGACCTCATTCGGCGCTTGAGCTCTCTCCTATGACGCCTCTAAACGTTCGTAAGACACGACGGAGCGTTGGGGCCATGAGCAGCGAAGTACCACGATTGCATCCCAGGACACCAGCCGTGGGAGCCGCGCCAGGTGAAGAAGGTCCGTCTTCGGAAGAGTCCAACCGATCCAGGTCAAGTTCCCACGTTGGTTGGGGTGAGGATGAGAGTTCGTTTCTTGGGCTTGCAGGACCATCAGGAAAGAAGGTCGAGATGAGTGAAGAGAATAAAGCCTGGGTGGCAAGCGTGAAAGAGAAGGTTAGAATTGCAAGTGGCGAACGAAAGATTTCATCATCCTCCAACCAGTTCGGTGAGCTGGGCAAGGTGGGAGGCACAAAACGATTATTCCGCAAAGCTGAAGATCGCCGAGAATCGAGAGGAAGTATGAGATGATTCCAGTATCTCAATGTCCTCATCCAGCACCAACAACACAATCATTCATTAACTCATACCATCATTGATAAACACGGGAGAAAAGGGAGATAGGCATCAACGGCATGTGTGGAGGGGCTACATTGCTTTGCGGAGTTTGGGAGAACAATGGCAGAACGGCATACATGAGCATATTGTTTTCTTGTTTTAAACGGCACAGTCATTTTATCGGGGGCGAACTGCGGGCAGTGTAGACAGTCAATACCCAGATTTCCTTTTTGTCTGTTAAATACATCATGTATCGATGCATAAAGTCACGCTTGACAAGGTGATGCCTGCCTCGGCTCCTCCGTAACACATCCAAGTTTTCGTCTGATATCTTAGAGTTAAAGACCATATACGACTTGGTTGTTCATTTTACGGGAGTGGGATAAAATCAGACCCAAATCACCTCCCTACCACATAACCACGACAATACCATAGCCAGTTAGACCATTTTTCACAGCTCAACGCAAGGAAAAGGAATCATAGCAAACCTCAAGGTCTTATCAACGTCCTCTCGGGCTAACGCACACTCATAGATAAATAATATCAGAGAACAGCGCCGCCGTGTTTTATTTCACCTCGTAGCATTTCAACGTGACGTGGCTCAGGCATGCCGTCAGATTAAGATGAACATGCTACTAGGCTATGGGTCGGATGACGTGTACCGGAGGGTGACTTTGGGATCGCGAGAATTAATAATAACAATCTTTCTATGGTTATACCATACATTTAAAGTTTAGCAAGATTAATTCTACCCTAAATATGTGTAAAGAAGACCGTAGTAGCTAAGAATGCCTTTGACCACGACCTTTGGGTCCGTACGGATCAATGTCAGCCCGAGTAGCCGGTCGATGAAGGCACCACTAGGCCTGACGTTGAGCCTGACCCTGATCGCGGCACCGATTTTCAACCTTTCAACATCATCGAGCGGCCAGCTTCAATTGACGACCTTCATACGAGCCCTTTGGCCTTATTTCAGCATTTTGTGCCTGAAAACCTAGTATCTGAATGGGTCACGTATAGAGTGTCTTGATGGCTTGCAACCGTGATTTACGTGGGAACTCACAAGGAAAATAGCCTCTCTGACCATTGGAAGACCGCAGATGTGTTTGATTAGATCCCTCGCTATCTGATCACGCGTTTTATGCCGCGTAAGCGCTTTGAGATACTTCTTCGCTGGCTTCGCACTTTCGACCCTCACGATGGAAGCTACAAGAAGAAACCTTCGTGGCATAAGGTCGATAAGTGGTCTCAACACATCTAAGAGGCATCATCTTCTCTGTACAATACGGGATCACATGTTGCCGTTGACGAGGCGATCGTGCCGTGTCTAGGGCGGTCAAAGGAGACCATAACGATCCCTAACAAGCCAAACCCGACGGGCCAGAAGGTGTGGGTTCTGGCACAACGAGGCTATTTCCTTCGCTGGCTTTGGCACATTCCAAAGGGGGCATATGGAGCCGCAGCTAGGAAGCAATTTGAGCTGCTTGACGACGAGAAAGAAGCCCTGAACCCGACCTAGAGTGTCGTTGTTGCCCTAATGAATAGGCTACGTCTTCCTTGACAACCTCTTCTCGTCGCCAAAGCTCGCCGCATCTTACGGCAACGTGCTACGGCGCTACAGGCACCTGCCGCACGAACTATGGCATCTACAAGGCACTTGCTGGGGAGAAGAAGGCCGATAACAACGGCAAGTGTGACTGGTTTTGGAATGACCTTCGGTCGTATCCGACGCCTGATAATCAGGTCTGTCTGCCCTGAGATTTTTTTTCTTTTGGCTATATTATCCTTACTAATTAGCTTTTTCCTCGACCAGGTCAATCAGATTGGGTACAAAGATAACGCCCTCGTGCTCCTTCTTTCGACCGTATACGATGGAGAAGAGATGACCTTCCGCCTACGCCATCGGCCCACAACTACGAATCCGAGGGCCAAGCAGATCAAGAGATTCTTCGGCAAGGAGATACGTGGTGCAGGGAGTGCAAGGTTGCGATTTATACCATCGGAAACTGCCGGTACTTCTATCACAAGCAAATTTAGGTGGGAAAAGAAGTACCTTGGACTAATGTAAGTCCATTGGTCATCAACCCCTGCTGATACAAAAAGTGTGCCATTAGGCGCGCGCCTAAGGGGATGGCGGACCGACAATTACGAAGTGCACAATGTAGCCTCGTTGGGCATTTACTCTGGTACCTGTCGACAGATCCCTCTCCTTCCTTAACACCGTTGATTCGAAAGCTCGACTACATCAAAAGCACTGTTCGACTGTCAGGATATCATCGCTTGCCATGGCAGAGCCAGTAGGCCTCGCCGCAAGCGTCATCGCTATCATCAACCTATCTGCGAAGGTCGTGAAGCTCTGTTCCGACTACTCCACCGCAGTCAGAAACGCTAGGGCCGACATCACACGCCTCCAAAGTCAGCTGAACGACCTAAGCCGATGCCTCCAAGGAGCTCGGCGCCTTCTTGCTGACCCCAATAACAAATCGCTTGCAACGTCGCGAGGATTGGTAGACTCTCTCGATGGTTGTAAGTCGGAGTTGGACCAAGTGCAGACCAGGCTGGATCCAGGCAAGGCAGGCAAGGCCCGCAAGACGATGCGCCGTTTCGGACTGCGTACCCTCAAGTGGCCGTTCGATAGCAAGGAGTTTAGCGGGATCATCTCAAACCTGGAACGTTACAACCAAACCATCACATGGTGTCTGCAAATCGATCAGACGTGAGCGAGCGCACAATCCGGAAGGCACGGCAGAACTCGGCTAACATCATCGCAGCACAATCTTGCTCGACATACAGCAGAGGTTTGAAGGCGTCTCGCTCCAGCCGCGCAGAGATGAATCAGTTGCTCGCAAACCCTGTTTCTGCGTCCCATTCGACCGAGACCCCGACTTCGTCGATCGGCCGGATATTCTTACATGGCTAAAGGGGCAATACACAGGTTCCGCCGGTCGCATGGCCCTTGTGGGCATGGGCGGGTTTGGGTACGGGCCACGGCATGAACTCCCCTTCGAGGAACGCCTTTGCGCTGACCGACCAAAGTAAATCACAGGTTGCCATCCAATTCGCACATCATATCCACGACGAATCACCGCAAACTAGTGTCTTCTGGATTCACGCGAGTTCGAAGCTGAGATTCGAAGAGGCCTACCGGTCTATTGCACAGAGACTAGAGTTGCCAAGGCGAAATGATCCCGACGTGGACGTACTCGGGCTCGTCCGCGACTGGCTGCAGACCAAGGAAGCTGGCTCTTGGTTGATGGTCTTGGACAATGTTGATGATGTCAACCTCTTCCATCCCGGCAGCAGGGCCAGCGGGATCAAGGCTGCAAACCAACCAACGGATGAGAACACTAATATTCAGAGCGATCAGCGACCGCTCGCGGCATACCTGCCAAAGTGCCGCAGTGGAACCATCCTCGTCACATCACGCAGCATAGATGCTGCTGAAAAGCTGACAGGAAGCCATAAGGCTATCTACCGGGTCTCGGCTATGGATGACACTAGAGGCTTTCAACTTCTCCGGAACAAGCTTAACGGAGACTTTGACGGGGATGCCGCCGCCGATCTTCTCCGGGCTCTAGACTATATCCCGCTAGCCATCACCCAAGCGGCTGCGTATATCAACCGTCGCGCCCCCCGCGCATCAATACAAACATATCTCAATGCCTTCCGGGAGAGCGACAAGAAGAAGGGCAGTCTCCTTAACAGAGACGCAGGGGATCTTCGACGAGATGAGACTGTCTCTAACTCCGTGGTTACGACATGGCAAGTCACCTTTGAACAGATACGCCGTGAGAGACCCTCTGCGGCGAAACTACTTTCCTTCATAAGTTTCTTTAATCCGCAGGGCATTCCTGAGTTTGTACTTCACGACTATAACACCGACCTGACATATAGGCTGGGCAGCGATACAGAGAGTACCGATTTTGAGGATGATATTGATGTCCTCTGTGGCTACTCGCTCGTATCTATGACAGCAGCACAAGATGTGTGTGAGGTACATTCCCTAGTACAATTTTGCACACGAGCTTGGATTTCCATGGTGGATGATACGGAACAATGGAAATGGGTGTTTTTGCGGTCTATGTCGAGACATTTCCCAAGGGGGGGTGCATTCGAGACATGGCCAACCTGCCAGTTGTTACTCCCTCACGTTGAGTCTCTATTGGAGGAGAAGCCGCCGGATGAGGGCCTGCAGAACTGGGCCTGTTTGCTGACAAATTGTGCATTGTATATGTTGACTATTGGCAACTACACAGCGGCGGAAAAATTAGGCAGGAAAGCAGTCGAAACACGGACTAAGGTGCTAGGAGAGGAGCATCCTGATACGCTGACGAGTATGACCAACCTGGCGTCGACATTCCGGGACCAAGGTCGATGGAAGGAGTCGGAAGAGCTAGACGTGGGAGTGATAGAGACGAAGAAGAGAGTGCTTGGAGAGGAGCATCTTAATACGCTGATAAGCAAGGCTAACCTAGCGATGACATACATGGAACAAGGTCGATGGAAGGAGGCGGAAGAGCTACAGGTAGGAGTGATGGAGACGATGAAGAGAGTGCTTGGAGAGGAGCATCCTGATACGCTGACGAGTATGGCCAACCTGGCGTCGACGTTTATAAGACAAGGTCGATGGAAGGAGGCGGGAGAGCTACAGGTAGGAGTGATGGAGACGAGGAAGAGAGTGCTTGGAGAGGAGCATCCTGATACGCTGATGAGTATGGCCAACCTGGCGTCGACGTTCTTAAATCAAGGTCAAGGTCGATGGAAGGAGGCGGAAGAGCTACAGGCAGGAGTGATGGAGATGAGGAAGAGAGTGCTTGGAGAGGAGCATCCTGATACGCTGGCGAGTATGGACAACCTGGCTGTTACCTGGAAAGAGCAAGACCGTACCAGAGATGCTTTAGCTCTGATGCGAAGCTGCGTTGTCCTACGAAAGCGACTGCTTGGTATAGACCATCCTCATACAGCGTTGTCGGTGGCAGTTCTCGCTGAATGGGAGAACATGAGCGACTTAGGAGAGGAATAATTTTGAATTGATAATATGAAGGGCTGTATATGAGTAGTGGTGTACGTAGAGGCTGGCTGTAAGCACATTGAAATGCGCCTCATTCCTTTTGTCTAGCGTGACGGGATCTTTCATTAGTCTCAACGAAGCGACAAGGCCTGATCGAGATCTTGAACGAGACTGGCTGGTGACGCCCGCGGGGCACAGGTAGTGCAGGCTTGGGCATCCTCTACCCCCTCCTCTGTGTAGCTGGTGTCATGAGGCGCACCCGAACATGGTTGCTGGCTGCGGGGTGCGAGGTACTGGATGTTGCTGTTGAGTCTTGGTCCTGTGGCTCCATAGCCTCTACCAAGTTCGTTCTATCACTCGCCGGGAAAATGTCCAAGACACTACGAAGTAGTATGGAGGAAGGCTTGGGATGCAGTAGCGGTGGAACGACAAGTTGTGGTTCACGCAGAGTATATAAGTAGTAACAAGACAAAGGGAATATATTCATATTTCGTAGCTGACCATCATGGTGAGGACATGGCGTCGTGTCATAGTCTGGTTTTCGAATCCCGTTCCTGGCCAGGTCCTTTCAACCAGAACCAATAAATGCTCCCATCTCCCAAAACCACTTTTTGTAACCCCTTTCCGTTCCATATCATGTTCTATCCCATATTTTGCGTCTAATCATCATCATCTCCCGCCCTCCGAGCAGCCCGGCGCTTGCCCTTTCCTCCCCTGGGGTTTCCCTTAAAGTGCTTCTTGCTCGACGCCATCTGAACATCCTTGGGATCAAGGCCGTTCTCTAGAGCAACCATGGTGCGCGCCTTGCGGCCGGAGAGATGCTTTCCGGCAAGGGGGTCGGCCTTGCCTTGCTCTGAGTACTGGTAGTTGAACGGCTTGCTAACGTGGCCCTGAGAGCTCGAGGCGCCGAAGAAGCCCTTGTCAAGCTGTTGAGTCTTGGGGCCAGCGGGGAGCGGTACGTCAATAGTCGAGGCGAGATCGACGGCATCGTCATCAATGGCAAGGAAGGGTTCGCTGCTGGCCGAGTCGACGACGGAGAGTTGGTCCATAGCAGCGCTCAGGGCAGCGCGACGCTTTTCAGGGAGGTGCTGCTCATCATAGAGCTCACGGTTGAAGTTGGCTGCATCGTCGATGCCAGGAGGCGGCGAGACGAAGAGCAGCTTTCCGTTCACATAATCTTTGAGAATGTACCGAGCGGCACGAGACTCATCAGGCTGACCAAGACCCTGGGTTTGGAAACCACGGGCCCGGGCATAAGCTCGAAGGAGCTCGGCGGCGGTAGGGATACCAGTACCACCTTCTTCAATGGCGCGAGTGCGGATCTGAATACCATAGATGGCCTCGAGGAATGGCTGGGGGACGCGCTGGGTGACAAGTCCTACGGGACCTTGGAACTCGCGGAGCTGGTCAATTGGCAGGATGCCGTTGGAGACGAGATCGGCCTTGGTGGTCGCAAAGTTGGGGAAGACAAGACCAGGGCAATCGCAGAGGATGACGCGCTCACTGAGATGAATGGTCTGGAAGTGCTTGGTCTTTCCGGGTGTCGAGGATACTGAAACCTTCTTTGCGCCGATGAGGGCGTTGATGGTGGATGATTTACCCACGTTGGGGTAGCCGACCAGACCGACTTGGAGTTTGTGATCTGAACCTATTTGGCGGTGAGTAAGTGTTCATGGAATTTAGAAAGATGTTCCTTACCTGCGTCTGCCGGCGCATGCCTGAGGAAAATATCTTCCAACTCTTCAACTGTCAGGATCTGTGTGTCATCCTCCTCTCCTGGTTTTGTTTCTGTCCTTGTTGCTTCTGACTCTTCAGTAAGAGGAGCACCCTCTTGTTGACTGCTGCCTTCTGCTTGCTCCTCCTCTCCTGCGGGTTTCTGCTGAGATGAAGGGCCAGGCTGCGACTCATCTTCGGATTCGCTCAAATCCCTTGCCTCGTTTAGCTCCTTAGCCAGTTGCGCCGAGAAGAACCTGTAAGCAATGCCAGCCTCACGCAAATACCTTGCCCAGGCTTTCCGCTGTTTTGGTGTCATCATGTCAGCCTTGTTGATGAGAAGCAGATTCTCTTTCTTAGGATCAACAGCCTTGACGTAAGATTCGAGGTCTTCGGAACGGAACAAGAGAGGATTTCTGGCATCGACGATCTGGACGACTAGGTCTGATCGCTCAATAACTCGCCACAGCTGTCGCCAAACTTCCAGATTCCGCTCAAAGGGTGTCATGAGAAGATCGTTGTTTTCCTGCAACTCAGCCAAGCCGCGCCTCCAGTCAAGGAAACTCTCTCGCTCTCGGGCGTCCAACTCATCAGGTGTCGTGGAGGTATCCCACTTGGGTCTCCGGGGCACGGTCAGACGGCCCTTGTGCTGCTTGTGCTTGTTCAGAATGGCCCTCTCCTCGTTAGATGACAGAAGAAAAGGGTTCCTTTGGTCGGTGTGAATGATCTTGACATTGTTGATCTTCTCTGCCGTGAAGTCGGTGCCGGCTAACTCGGCGGTAGCCAAAAACTCGTCGAGAGCGCCCTGCTCGGTGACGGAGCGCATCTTGACCCAGGCAGCATCCTTCTTCTCGTTGACGAGGTACTGCTCGCCTGTAGCATGGTTCGTCCTGGTGATGGCCGAAGTTCTCTTCCTGTCGGTACCCTTGCCCTTGCCGAAGCGATCGTTCATCAGGGTATTGCCCAACCCGACCGAGTTTTTGGACTTTGCCAGAACCATCTTGGCGGCTGCGTCCGGGGTAAATCAGGTTACTTTTGCGGTAAATTACGAGGAATCTCTGTTCCAAGTCGCAGTGTCTCAAATGACGTGTGTGGTGTTTTGTTTAAGTCGTGGTTGACTGGGACATGCGAGGGCATGGAGGTGAACTGGAGGACCCCGCTGAATAATGACTGTCCATGGAGGGGCAAATTTTCGTTTTTTTCATTACTATCCACACTGTATTTGGTCACTACTTAGTGTGCGTCTGTACCGTGCTCACACACCGGATAACTGTGAGTGACGCGATAAGGATTTTTTTTACCCCCGCTAGAATTTCTGCACCTGGATGAAGAGTGTGATCGCAGCCTAACCTCGAATCACTGCCATCCATCCATCCCTCTAGTACCATACCCGTTTCGCACCGAGAGTCTTGTCGCAAAAGTCGCCAAGATGGCTCCTCGAAAGTGGATGTAAGTGTTATATCGACAAACCAATTTGTTGTATTTTCGCATACTGACTACATCTTCTAGTGACAAGAAGACGGCGCAGCACTTCACCCTCGTCCACCGGCCGCAAAATGACCCGCTCATCCACGACGAAAATGCGCCTTCCATGGTGCTCAACCCGACCCAGACCAAACAGGGTTCCTCTAAATCAAAAGATCTAGACGATCTCGCGTCAGAGCTAGGCTACGAGGCCGAGAGTATCCGTGCAAACGAAGGCGAGGCTGCCAGCTATGGCGTCTACTTTGACGACACCGAGTATGATTACATGCAGCATCTGCGCGATCTCAACACTGGAGGCGGAGAGGTGGTTTTTGTCGAATCCACGGCCACGGCCAACAGGGGCAAGGGAAAGCAGAAGCAGTCGCTTGAGGATGCGCTAAAGAAGCTGGACATTGAACAGGAGGCTGGCGACATACTTGATGAAGAGATCCTGCCCTCCAAGAATCTCACAAGGGTCACCTATGAGGCCCAACAAGATATCCCAGACTCGATCAAAGGCTTCCAGCCGGATATGGACCCACGGTTACGAGAAGTTCTCGAGGCTCTAGAGGACGAGGCCTACGTTGACGATCAAGACGATGATGTTTTCCAGGAGCTCGCGAAAGATGGACGAGAGCTACATGACTACGAGTTTGAAGAGACGCAATATGAAGACGACGACGGCTGGGAGTCGGATGCCACGGCAAAGCCGAACAAGGAGTACAAGGATGACGATGTCCCCCAACTCGTCAAGGCACCAGCAGAGCAGCCTGAAGAGGGGCCCTCCCAAGACTGGCTGGAGGATTTCAAACAGTTTAAGAAGGAGCAAAAGAGTGGCCGAACACCAGTTGCGCCCTCGCAGTCTGAGCTACAATCGAACTGGACCACTACCACAAATGGTGGCCGGCGCAAGAAGAGAAAGGGAGCCTTGACGGATGCATCAAGCTATTCCATGACATCCTCGTCACTGGTGCGAACCGAGCAGATGACTCTGCTGGACGCTAGGTTCGACAAGATTGAGGAGCGGTACAATGAAGACATGGAAGACGATATGCAGTCCATGTCGGCTGTGTCTTCTATGTCTACTGTTCAGGGACCTGTCCGCGGTGACTTTGACAACATCATGGACGACTTCCTCGGCAACTTCACCAAGCCTGGAAAGAGGACGTCAAAGAAGAGCAAGGCGCAGACAGGCCTAGAGCAGCTGGATGAGATTCGAAACGGGCTAGGTCCAGCTCGAATCCGCGGCCGAATGGTGAGGTGATGTGGGGATGCTGGGCGACGACACCAAAGAACTGCATCAGGCGCTAAAAACGGAGTCTCATGGAATTAATGAATGAATATGAATAACCCTTTCTTTGTGGCTTGATATTGTCGTCAATTTGTCTTTGTTGCAGCCTGCGCCTCATGAGTGACCACCACTGGCATGCGGCTCTGATACCCCTGCACTTTAGATCGCGTGAACATGTTCCTCACAAGTCACCATTACAGGATCAATAAATCTTTGATAACTGCTGCAGACTACACGGGGTTATTAATCAGGTGTAGCAAAACATTATGCTCATTTTTATATATTATCGACGCCTACTTTTACTGAGATTTATTGTGCGACGATGCATGAAATCGGTGGCTGGTGTCGTAGTCACGTGGGGTTGGTGTGGGTCACCGCAACAAGAGCAAAGCTCCCAGAATAGGAACGAGCTGCTCATGGGCTCAACTCTAACATCAACATCCGACTCGCGCGCTCTTTGTCCTCAAACCCCGTCCCGCCACGCACTTTCGCGCGCTTAAACTCCTCCTCATGTTCAAACGATTCCCTCGATGAGTGCGACGTCCGTTGCATCATCAACCCAGATGTTTTCGGCCTTTGGCCAGCCCACGCGGAGCCCGTCTCCAGCGTTCAATCCTTTCGCAACAAACTCTGCAGGCGAAGGCAGCTCATTTGGTATTGATGGTGCAGGCGACTCGTCCCGAACGAAGCGAAACAAGCGACCCTCGCGACTCGCCGACCAAAGCGACAATGAGGGAAAGCGGAAGCCGAATAACCCGTTCAAGGATGTCAATCTGAGCGATGGAGGCGGCAAGCAGAAGAACCGAAAGGGCGACGACAAGAAGAAGAAGAACCCAGACTCGAAGAAGAATCCCTTTGGTGCCCCCACTACCGACTCCTCCAAGAAGCCTGCGACTCAAAACGCGCGCAGCAATGGATTCAATCCCTTCGCGCCAACGCGTGATGCTGGCTCACGACCGACGTCATCTTCGACCGCCGAATCGGATAATGAACGAATACCAGAATCACAACACTCGAATGATCCTCATGCTAGAAAGGTGTACGAGCAGCTACGGAAGGACAACATTCACCCTCCACAATGGCCGTCGCAACCCGGAAACCCCAAAAACAAGGCTGAAGTGACCAAGTTCCGCGAGAAGTATGAGGCTTACCGCAGCAAGGCGCGCGCATCATTAACAAAGGCCGGCTTAATTGACGACCCCGAAAAACGGAAAACTCTACAAGATGCGATTGATTTCAAAGGCATTTGCGAGGACATGTGTCCCGAGTACGAAAAGATCACGCGCATTAACGAGATGGACGTGCATCTGCCCGAAAAGAACCCCAAGACAACATTCCCCAACACCCGCCGCATGGTCAAGAAGCTCGCACGCTCTGCTGCCGGCCAGGAGGCTCCTCTACCCATGGATGTGCGATCAATAGCTGCTCTCGGAAGGACGCTCGATTACCTGATTGACGATCTATTGCGAAATGACGACAACCTACCGACTTTGCACGGGTTTCTTTGGGATCGGACGAGAGCAATTCGCCGAGATTTTACTTTTTTCTCGTCTCTCACTCCGGACGAGATGAAAACTCAGGTCTATGTGCTCGAGAACATTGCGAGATTCCACGTCACAGCATTGCATCTCCTATCACAAGATGGCAAAGCGCCTGAGGACTTTGTCGAGCAGCAGGAACTGGAACAGCTCGGAAAGGCCTTACTTTCCCTCCGCGATGCGTACGATGACTGCAACGACCAAGGTATTCAGTGCGAAAACGAGCCTGAATTTCGAGCATACTACTTGATATTCCACGCCTACGACTCCAATATTATCGAAACACTGCAACGACAATGGAAGCCAAACCTCTGGAGGGACTCTGACGAGGTTCGAACCGCAGTCTCGCTCGTTGAAGCTCTTCAAAACACCCAAGACTTTCATGGTCCGCTCAAAGACGCACCTTCGTTGGCTGCATCGGCCGCCTATCAGTCATTCTTCCGTATAGTAGAAGATCCCAAGGTCTCTTATACCATGGCTTGTTTCGCGGAGTGTCATTTCCCCAGGCTCCGTCGTTCCATGTTAGCGACCATCAAGAAAGCTCTCGCCCGACCTCGAGAGACTTCAAAAGATGTCACTGCCGCTGTTCTCAATAAGTTTCTACGATTCGACACCGTGGAGGAAGCCATCGAGTTTGCAGAGCTCCACGACTTGGAATTTGGCCAATGTGAAGATAATCCTGGGGACATTAACCGCCAATATCTAAAATTGGACAATCGAAGATCTCTACCGCACCACCGCTTGCAACACCAATTCTCACAGACCCTGGTAGAGAAGAAGCGCGGCTCAAGATCGCTCCCAGAGCTGATTCATCAAACTATTCATGAAGACGCAAATGCTCCCAAGCCCACAACCAATGGTTCTACCGAAGGCAGTCTCTTTGTCTCGCCTACACAAAGCCCAACCACGCAACCTACTATACCGCCAGGAACAACACCCACTCCCTTTTCGCCTTTTGGTACGCCAAGTCAAGGCCTGGGAGGTAGCAACACTATCAATGGCACCTCAGGTAAGACCCCAGCTCCCCTCTTATTTAATTTGCACCAAAGATTCTGCATTTCATGGCTCTTTCGTTACACTTGTACCTGGAAGGGCCTCTACTTTGCAGGCGAGTAGGATATCGCATTCAGCCGGAGACTCGAAAAGCCACAGCTCGCGAGAGTTTCTCCGAGTAGCACCGTTGGCTCGAGACGAACCACTGGAAATCTGGCAAAGAAACGCCTAACCCACTGGTTCTGACGTTGTATTTCGCTTAGGGACTACATTGAACGGAACCCTTTCGAACTCTGCCTCTACTCTCCAGCAACCAACGCCCCAGCAAAGCCCATTCGCTCAAGGGCCAGTTTCGGGGACCACTCAGCCAGCCATAAACCCTTTTGCACCCACCAACGCTTCGGCTGCGCCGTCGTTCAATGGCATTCCTGTCGCTGCATCTATCCGTCCTCAAGAGCAATCAGACGCTACCAAAGCGGTTGCATCCAGCCCGTTTGCTTCTTTTACCAAGCCAACAACTACCACCAATGGACCGGTACAAAGCAGCCCGTTTGCCTTCCCCGCTACTTCCGATAGTCAATCACCAAAGGCCCCCTCTTTCTTCGCCCCCAAACCTGCAACTCCTTCAGCCGAAACAGCCTTCAGCAAAGCGAACGGACCTGAGAGTTCACAACACCAAGTTCCAGCAACTGCTACAGTTGAATCTGCAAAGTCACCTGGAATCAACATAGTTCCTCCGACTCCTCCACTGTCGTCGAGCCCGTTCAATAGTTCTCAATCTCTGAAGCCGTTGTCGCCGGGCTTGCCTCAGCCGACACAGCCTCTGGGAACTGGGTTGGGGAATCTTCCCCCATCAACCAAAGAGCAGCCCAAACCAGCAACGAGTATTCTGGGTACAGGACAGACGCCTATATCAACCCCTCAATTACCATTCCCTGGACTCACCAATTCACCTGCTCTTCCCTCAGCGCCAGGCAGTGTTCTCCCTCAGCTGTCGACACCATCAGCAGTACAAACAGTCGAAACACCCAAAGAACCAAGTCCCCTACCGGCACCACCAGTGCCACCTCGTGATCTTTTAGGAGATTTCACCAGGTGGTACGTACAAGGTGATAACGGACTGCTGGAGGATTTCCAGGCCTTCATGCTTGACAACATTCTGCAAGACGTATTCAGAAAGTTCACAAGAGACGAAGAAAAGAAGAGGCAAAAAGAAGAAGAGGAACGGGCACTAGCAGAAGCTAACCAGTTCCGGGTCTACAATCTTTCAGTCAAATATTTCTACCGCTGGAAGGAGATCGCACGTGAACGGCGACTCAGCGAGCTTCGCCGCAGCGGCCGAGATCAGATGAGACAATTCTACGAAGCTCAACGAGCAGCACAGCTCAAGGCGCAGAAGGAGGCCGCTCGACGAGCAGCGCGGGAAAAGGCCGAAATCGCAGAGCTCAACCGCCCGGAAGAGCTAATGGACTTTCTCAAGCACAAGAAACCCGCCAAGCGCCGACAGGCAGAAGAAGATGCCCTCCTCGCTTCAGGGGTCTTGTCAGGTATCGACAACGAGCAAGAAGCTGTTGCCAAGATTGTGCGTAAGCCGCCATCTGTCAATAGCTCGGTTTCCAGCAAACAATCCAAGATCTCAAAGTCATCTACAGTCAGGGGAGGCTCCAAGACGCAGGCTCTCCGAGAGCAGCTGCTTGGTGAGCGGTCTGCCAGCTTCCGACGGTCGCTACCTCCAATGATGCCAAGGGATACATCAAGCCCTGAGCCCAGTCACCGTGTCAGTAAGGTGTCCGAACGCTGGCGACTCAAGGCCATGGGAATTGTCCAGCTACCGGATGGCACAGCCATGCCAGAGTCACTTGCCAACGAGATTCAGTATGGAAAGAAGAGACAATCAGGAGCCGGCACGATGGGGCCACCTAGCAACAGCTTCATCCGTCGAGCCTCCGTGAGCGATCTCACCCGCTCTGAGGGGCGGCACCGACTGTCCAACTCGCATGGCGTTATCGAGACTACTGAGCTTGATTCTGCAGCTACGAAGAACAAGAGGAAGCGTGCAACAGAGGATGATGGCGAAGTGGGCCAACAGAGCGACTCCAAATCCAACACGCACAAGCGGGTCATGAGTGACGCCCAGAACTTAATCAGCGAACTGCGCGCCATGAGGGAGGAGATGGAAGAGGGGGCTACCTGGTTCCGAGACCAGAACGAGAGGTTACAGAGTGAGCTCGTTAGTCGAAGCTCGACGCCTTGGGATCAAGGTTCATGATGTTTGGAGGAAAGAGGGTGAAGATTGTGTTGAACAGCCGATAATTATGCCCGGCCTAGCAATGTCAGCCCAGGAGGATACCGATACCCTTTGAATTGGATCAAGATGATGGGTACATATTTGTTTCTCTTGTTTGTGTTTTGACTAGCGATTACAGGGGTGCGTTTATGTATTCAGAGGAGGGCGATGGCATGGTCGGGATCCGGACGGAGATGATGATATAAAAAGGACAACCAAATACACATCTGGCATTAAAGCCAGGCCATACAACTTCAGTTTCTTGTACTCGAGTTTCGTGATGTCTTGGTCTTGGTCAGTTAACCGGTATTGTGGCTGGCAGACAATGAGTTACTGAAGCATACTCGCTACATCAAGGGTTCAGATATAGTAGGGAACAGCATCTAAGATACGCGCATAGACGGGAAGATTAGTAGATTAAGTCATCAGGGGAAAGAATGGCTGGAGAAGCCAATGAATAATTGATTTGTACATTTTACTTAGCCTTTGTTTCTCTTCGAAAGCCACAGAGTAAGCAGGCATCCGGCATGCCTAGAGATAATGTCATGCAGTAGAAGTTCAGTCTCGCGCCAAGACTTCAGCGATCAGTAATAGTTTTCTTTAATAGGATATATAGTATAATAAGGTCACCATCTGTCAGTAAATGGTTACCGCGTAATTGGTTTAGTGGTAAAATTCTCCGTTGCCATTCGAGCAGCGTCGGGGAGCCCTGGGTTCGATTCCCAGATTACGCATTTCTTTTTGCTCTTCTCTTTTCAGAGATATTTTTTCTTCTCCTTCTCCTCTTGTTCCCTATTCCTCATTGTTTTGGTGGACGCAAGTAGATGTCGGTGTAAAGCATTCATGTTGGGAAAGTGGCCAAATTGGGCAAGAGCTCTCCCAAGCCGTCATCAGAACGGACACACGTTGGAAGCCTTGAATACTACTATCCCAGACGAGCCCCTACAGCATGATTGCCATATTCGATAGAGTATGCATATCAGTTTACAATCCGGTTGTGCTCGAGAACCTGGATTTCCCTCTCGTTCTTTGCCTCAGAGAAGACTGGCGACTATCCAGTGGTTGAAGGAGACGATGGGGTGAGATAATGGGTGTCAGAACTGCGGCCGCCCAGCACAAGTAGGGAAACCACTTCGGCGAGTGGGACGGCTCGAGGCCCGAAGATGCACCCTTTTGCTGCAAGTGGTGCCATGTTGGCATTGCGCTGTTGTCGATTGTATCTTGATTCGCTATGGTCCTGTACGAACCTGAATTGGCGTCGCGCCTGAAGTACACTGGACTCGACACATACTTGGGCGCTTCATCTCAAACCACCACCCTCTCTCCCAATTCGGAGATCATGTCATTTACAGCAAATTCCCATCGGTTGGAGGTTGTGTCACCACAATCAGAAGAGGGGTATTTACCCAGGAGTCACCCAATGTCACCCGACCCATCATCAAGAGTTCGCGATTGAGAAGTCTACCCAATGTACTTGAGATCAAGGACGACGATAGCAAACACCGAACGCATAGTCCAAGATGGCCTAGACCATGGAGTATTACACCGTCAGATTTCACGAGACGCCGCAAGACACTTGAGCGGATGCACTCTTTGCGCGTCCGGCAAGAGATACTCAACGGCCCCCGAGTGATATTACGCCATTCCTCCCAAACGGACCAGTTGCATTGGTGGAATCAGATGAAGGCATGGGCCGACAGGCAACCACGAAGATCTCGATAATTGCTCTGGTAGGGGTGCGGGGATAGAGGGTGTTTATGTCGGCTATAAACAAGAGGTTGGAATCACGGGCGCATCGAGAAACATGACCAAGAATCAGAGAAGCCATTCGAGCCTTTGGTTCACTCTGCGACCTTACTTATCTCTTGTGCCGCTTGAAAGAGAGCGCATGGTGAAGGAAAACAGACGCACCTTGGCTTCAATATGCAATCGCATCAAATCTGAGGAGCAATAGAGAAACCCCGAACCCTCAGCATTAAATATCTGCAGTAAAGCACCAACATTGACCGAAAAAAAAGAAACGGGGCATTCTATGACCGCAGATGACCTATTCATGGTGGCAGACAATGAGTGAGCTTCAGGGGGTGGATACCAGCAGGAAAGTTACCGTGAACAGTCTTGCAATTATCAAGCTCACCTTTGTCATGACTGATAGCTGAGTGACAGGAGGGCCTCGGGGTAAATTTCAGTTCTTCTTTTTGAGAAGGACGTAGTATAGTAAGCTGCAGTCGCATCTTGTTGACCTTCTCTAGTACACAGCTCTTGAGGAGTTTGGGTATTTAGTTGAGAAAAGTATTGACCGTGAACCGATATCTATCCTGACCTAATTGCTAGGCAAACCTTAAGCTGATGAATTGATAAAACAATCATCGATTCAAAAGAGACTTGCCTTACTCTCCGTCAAGGATTTCATTAGCCTTCTCCTGAATCTTGGCTCAACTATGAAGAATCTGTGCTACATGTAGCGGGTTGAGGAGATCAGCGTTCTTCATGCCCTTGAATTAACTAGCTCTGGTGCATTTGCTTATCGGCCATCGGCTCTCTTGGCCTCCCTGTCTCGTCCCCTGGAGGCGACATCGATAAGCCTCTGGTGGGACGCGTCGACGATGGGGACAGTACCTACATGTCATGCTAGCGCCCGGTGATATTGAACAGTATAGTGTCTATTTATTCTGGGCTTCCATAAATGGTCGATGGGTGAAAATTGTACATCTAAATCATCGACTCGTCGTCAGTTTTGCACCAGAATCATGCAGCACCACTCGACCACTGTTGCCAGAACCTTATCAACGCGACATATTATCAGCGACAGGTCCAATCAGTTCCACTTCAATTCATTCTTCAGCAATCTACAAAAGACTTGGAATAAATCCACCATCTGTGGCAAGTTTCCGCACACTCAATGCAATTTCAGGGGGAATCAGGGCCACAGTACCAGAGCCAAAAGACACCAGCCAAATAGGAAGCCAAGGCAAGATACGAAAGAGTATCGAGCAAGACCTACAAGTCCATCACAACACCTGCAGAGAGAGAGGATGACCCGGCACACAAGGCGGAACTTAAGAATATCTACAGTTCAATCGGATACCTGCTCGAAGGAAGCCAAGTAATAAAAGACAAACAGCATCGAGAGCATTGCTTTCACAATAAGAACCCACGCTATCCGTACAACGTTTAACCATTTTCACGGCTCGTTCGGCTTAACAGAAGGGCTTCCTTCGGCAAGTCATGCCGCAAGCTGGCACCGACTAGGTCGTGTTCAGTACAGGACTCCCCGGATATAACCTTATGTTATTAGTAGATCTCAACTCATGCTAATTGAGAATAATCAAGGGCACGGAAAGCTTAGGCTCCGAGGGCTCTTATAATAAGTCCTTATCGGTAAGCCTCGGCATAGGGTGTGAAAGTTATGGCTGTGAGAAGGTGAATGAGTTGCCCCTTTTTCTGGGCCGCCGCGGATCTCTTCCACTCAGCACACCAACCGCAGATCTGAAATACGGGAGAGCCATCTATTTCGCAAGTCTTGCAGGCATCGCCACGTATTTCAACCAAAGCCTCATCATCCGCCGTAGATCGAGGTTTCTAGGCAATGCAGGAAGGGTATTTCGATTCATCGAGCTACCCAAGCCAGCTGATTCTATCGACCGGTCGCTGCTCATGGCATGTTTCATAGACATCATCTTACACGCTGGTGACCACTCGCCGAGGATTCAAAGCACTGCGACGGTGTCCGAGCGAGAATCTGAGACTGATGATATTGGGACATGGGCCTCATCTTTAACCGGGACATTTACTATGAGTGACTTGACATGTAGTCTATGGAGCGTGAAGTACTAGAAGCTATTGTTCGGAGAGGGGGATTGATGATGGTATTCCGTCGTTCACTCCTGTCGCTCTCACGCTAATGTCCGACTCGACCGTCTCATTTCAACCCAGTTCACCTTCACAACTTGCACAAGAATTGGCCTTCGTAATGTTTATCTCACCTAGCTCAATAAATACAAAGCCACTTCATCACTGATTCTCCGCGGACGGACCGGACATGACCTTTAGCAGAATAGCAGACATCGCTTTGCAGTAGTCATTCACAGCTGGCCAGTGAGCTTCTCCTATTCTTGAAGAGTTCGAGGCCCGGAGTCAATCTTTATCGCGTCCAGCAATCGGACTGTCAGGAGTAAGCAGGATAGACGGGTTTCTCACACACCGTGCTAGCATCTCGATCCAAATGTTACAAAGGGAGGATTCTTGATGACCTTGATGACAGGCTCACCTCAAGTCAATGGAGATCATTCCCAAGAGTGATGAGAGCATGAATCCCACTCGCCAAGCGCCCTTCAATACCCTTGTAGTATTAAGTTTCAGACCAGGCAAGAAGAGGCAGGCACATTCACGATAAGGCCATCAACTACAAGCTTCTCATAATATTTAATAAGACAAGACCATTCCTTGACTACTGTTTAATTGTGTTCCTCGGCACTATGCCAGCGCAAAGTCAATACTGTCACAAGTCAAGCCAACTCCCACTCTCGCCCTCACAGTGTACGTGGTCGTTTGGACCTTAGCAGGGGGCCATGGGGCGCCACAGAGATAACAACCAGACCACCCTTCCCCCTTCTCCCAATCCATTTCGTAAATCCTTTCCAGATAAGATACTATCCCTTCTCCTCCCCCAGAAAATCCCCCCCACGCGGCGTTCGCTTCGGCAACCGGCCCCACGCGCCTGTGCGGGTGGGAAGGATGCGAGATATCCAGGTCATGCGGGGATGTCGAATTGAGTTGGCATGATATATAATCAGGTTACACTTCGCCGGTGCGAGGAGCGATCATCCAGAGTTTGCTCCGTCGTGTCCAGTGATGGGTTGAGGCCCCAGATAAGCCGAGATAAGATTGTGTGGTCTCATGGTTACAAGGTGGCAATGTTGAATTGTTGCCCAGGCTCTGACTGGACATGGCTGTGCAAGTATATGAAGCATGTGAGCGGTTCTCGTCCCTCCCTGACGTTTGGTGTTTCTCCATCCTTCCATCTTTCCATCCCAATCCCCAAGCTTGCGCGATTGACAATGTGCAATTGCCGTCAAAGCCGAGAGGCATGCCCTGCTTCTAAAGTGTCGCTTCTCTTGGTGGGTTGATCCATCCGGATCAGGATCATCTTCCGTGCCCAGCCCTGAGGTCATATCGGCATGGTGTTTGCAATTACGGTTGCGAGTTTTCGATGCCCTCATCTCTCACGTGTGAGTGACTGAGAAAAGACAAGCACAAGGTCTGCAAGATGAACAACACAAGAGAGGGGCAGATGCTGATTCGTTATTTCCCCAGTCATCCGTTGACCGAACCACACCCGCCAAGTCATGAAAAAGTCGTATAAGAGGTTCCCAGACCAACCACCTAAATGACGCCTACACAAAACATATATTTCGGCCTGGACCCCTTGACCAAATACACACAACTCCCGCCGAAATGCAATGCCGCCAGTCCGCTCCACCACCTGTCCCCAGATCGAGCGTCTAGGTCCAGTTGGAGTCCGCCTTTTTTCTTTTTAGTCTTCCGCGATTTTCCCTGTCGTTTTTCCCGTCGAGTTTTTGGGCCAAGTTTGGCCCGTCATCACCTAACTCATTATGCCAACCACTCTTCTTCGTCCCGCTTGCGACCACGCATGACTAGGCCGTCGTCATTGTCGTCGTCGCTATCATCTTCGCCATCATGGATCTTTAGTTGTTCGACAGATGTCGCTGTGTTGTGCACATCATCATCGTCGCTCTCGTCATCATCCAGCATCCATGTCAAGCCATTCGCTTCCTCTTCCAGTGGAAACATCTCTCGCGCATACTCCTCCATTCCTCGAGGGCCTTCCCAGAGCTCCAAGGCTTCGCTTGGGCAGCTAATCTCAACCTTGGGATCTCCAAAGTAAGGTGGCTGCTTTCGCGCATCCTTCTGCTTTGGGTCGAATAGCTGCTCTAATCCGACAAGTTGTTCTCGGTAACCCGCGGGAATCCGCACGTTGATCTCGATGGGACCTCGGACATAGCGCACAGGACGACCGAGTCCGCGGGAGAAGAGTCGGCAGACTTCTCGGGGTGTGAGGTATTCGTATGCAAGCGCTATACGCTCTCCGTGCCACTTGGAAGGTCCGTCCTTGAAGATTTGCAGGACAGCAGGGCCAACGTCGTGTTCGGCGTCTAACCAAGGTAGCTTGGCGTCTGGGTGGAAGGGCGCTTGCCATCTGAAAGAGCCGTCCTTCTGCAATTCCATGCAGAAGAGAGGATATTTAAGAGAGGTAAAGTTGTTGTTGTAGATGCCGGTGTATACGTAGGTTGCGGGCAGGCCCAACTCTCGCACGTACTGCTCAACCTCGTGCTTCGCAGCCCAGAGAGGTAGTGACGGCCATTCGGGATTATATGCCGCATGGTCTGGCATAGACGAGTAGACATAGTGCTGGATCCCTGCGTTCTTGGCTGCTTGGGCAAGCGCCTTCCCGATTTGAATCTCATCACCATAGAATGTGGTGTTGATGAAAGCAAGCTGGGCGCCATGGAACAAATTCGAGATCAATTGATAATTGACGCCGACACCGGCAAGAGGGCCGTGCTTGGTAACATCGCGTTCGGCTTCCGAAGGGTTGGGCCTTGTATACAGCTCGCCAACGAAGACGGTGACATTAGGATTGCCCGAAACCTCAGCAGCAACGACACCCTCGAGATTCCTCAGCTGGGCGCGAACATGATAGCCGACGGCGGTGGCGACGCGGATTAACGACGCAGCCTGCCGACCGCTGGCGTTGATAACGGCGATAGTCTTGTCGGGATTGGACATGAGCCTCTTAGGCGGGCGGAAGGTAAGGGAATTGTTTCGGGAATTGGCGAGCGGGGATGATTCGGAGTAGGATGATCGCGAATGTTTGTGCTGCTTGTAGAGGACAGTGGTCTGGTCGCCTGGTATTCGAATGGGGATGCTGGCGGTCATAGACCCGTTTAGTTGAGCGGGCATGCTATTATGGCACTGCGGCGCTTGCTATGTGTGGGAGAAGAAGAGGGATCGCAGAGTTGCGTTCGGAACTCTCAAAAGGTTGATGCCACTGCCACCGGGCACGGCGCGGGATTGGCACCAGGGCTTTATTAGTCGGGCGAGGACCAGGCCGAGGGACGGGGGGATGGAGCCAAGCCGGTGCAGGATGTCGGGGTGGGATTCGGAAGGCCGGTGGGGGAGACGAAGGAAACACGGCCAGACGAGTTCATACGACCAAGAGACAGGCACCGATGGCGACAAACTGTACGTAAAATGAACGTATGGTGGTGGATCAGAGGGCGCCGAAGGCAACAAGACAGGCCAATGCAGACGCACAAGCGGAATCGGCAGTGGACAGGACGCCGCAGAAGTTGACTAGTTCACTCAAGTCGGCTGACTGGCGAGGACAGAAGGGAGCAGAGGGGGAGAGGATCGTGAGAAATGCAAGAAGAAAAGAAGGGAGGGGAGGGCAGCGGGAGACGCAAGAAGGCGGGAGGGCGAGAACTAGAGAAACCCCAGTTGAGAAACGAGGTCACGATGCTCCGTCGCGGCGTTGCGCCAGGCCTTGCGCGCCCTAGTTCGTGGGTGGACTTTGAGGGGCCAACAGAGTGTGAAGGGGAACCCTGGCCCGATGCGCTGTTGTGGGTGAATGTGGATTTGGGGAATGCTTAGGAAACCAACCCTCGAAAGGTCCTAGTCGAAGCGGAGTCGTGGTGTTCAGATCAAGGTCCCGTGTTCAGGTAAAAGAGGTTCGAGATGGACGAGGTGAGCTGAGAAATCCGTCGAGTCCAGTCTGGTCGAGCTCAGTCGAGTTGCAGTCGGGACAAGCAAGGGGGATCCGTTACACCGGGCAAGGTCGATCGTCCTGCAGGTAGGTATTTGATGAGCGCAGAAGCAGACAGGATAACCCGGGCTCTGTGTTAGGTGTGAGATAGGGAGATAGGTATGTCTTGAGTCGGTGTGTGTATGTATGTATGAGCAGGCGGGAGCAGAGCAAAGACGTGTGTGGGTGGTGTCGGTTTATGGCATGCGGTTGATGGAGCGAGGTGTATGAGCAGCTAATGAGTGGTGTACGAATAGTAGCGGCACTCGAACGAGGGATGCCAGCACAAGGTGGGTATAAGGTGTAGCGCAAGCGCAAGCGCAACGAGGGTTTATCGTGGGCACCTAGGTCCTGTGTCTGGGCTGTCTAGGGAGGGCGTATATGGCGTGTAAAAGGCCCCAGATCTAGGGCCGGGCACGGAAACGTGATGGCGTCGATGAGGCCCGAAAGGCGGTTTGATGAGGGAGTGTGAGCGGCGAGCAGGGGAAAGTATGGCAGGTTTCTGCAAGTAGCTCCCGAAAAAGGATGACCCAGCACACGAACAACCTTGATGATGAGGGGTCCAGCTTGCAAGCTTGTGAGGACTTGCGACGTCGCTCTCTAGTCCAGACTTGGCGCCAAAGTATTCGGTACCAGCTCGAGAATTCAACCTGCTCTGTGTGCCGGTGGGTGACCCGATAGGACAAGGCGGCGAATGAAGAGGCGTGGTTCAAGTGCGTTATCAATCAAGAAGAGTCTCTTTTCTTTTTCCTGGGCTCTTATCCCTGGTTGGCGGGGTATGGACGGTCTCGATGACGGCGCTTATGATGGACGGGACAGAGTCACAGAGCACAAGAAATTTTTCTCTCTTTCCTGCAAGCAGGGGGGGAATGGTAAAGGATAGAAACAATGGAGACCCGGGGAAGAAGATTGTGGGACTGGGGGAGAGCCGTGAGATGGATGTCAACGTCGATGTTCGGCACAGGGCCATGCCATGGATGAGAAAATGGAGGGGGAGGGGAAAGATAACAACTGGATTGCTGGTCGCAATGGGAAAGTGACCACACTCGGCGGCGCCAAATGCCCGACCGACTGATAAGGAACAGCCAGGAAGGCGACGCCATGTTTAAATGAACCCCGTTTTCGAGGTACCCTGCCGCATCGTGGTACCTTTGTGGGAGTGCTCCTGGTAGGCCAAACTCTGCCAAGCCCAGGTACCATCCCCTTACGGGGGTACATCGGCAGCTGCCCTTTTGTCGCTCGGTCAGTCTGTCACCTGCCTCCGTCCCGGCCGGATCGCCCCCGGGTCCTTATCAGTACTTTTTGCATGTACCTTGTCGGCTTGGGCGGCTCAGATTTTGGCCCTTAGCCGATACAAACGCCATCTACTTGAGGAGGGAAAAGAGGGAGGAAGCAGAACGAGCAAGAAATGAGATAAACATGGCCGATGTTGTCTTTTTTACCCCAGCTGACGCCTACAGCACCCCCGCGCCAAACCTGCATTCCCTGGTCCCCCAGTGTCCACCACCTTCGAAGACATGCCCGTGGCTGCCAACCTGTCGATGTGTGTCGAGTTACGTCAAGTTACCTTACCCTGGCATCACGCATCCAAAAGGCTGATTGCTCCCTTGCTTCCAGGTGCGTTACGTTAACTGACTACCCAATCTTGAAATTCCAACCAATACCAACTGTTCTCAAAACAGCAAGGTCAGGGAAGAAGAGAAAAAATGCCAGCACAGACCGATTAAGCAACCGGGCCGGCCAGGGCTAGAAAAGCTTCTAGAGCCGTCAGAGGTGGATAGAGACGATCGGCCAAGTTGGGGACCTCAAACCAATCGGAGCAAAAACTGACTGCCCGTGGTATGAGCCTCTTTGCTCGTTGCTACCAAAATTCGTCACGGGCTGGTCCTGGAGAACTATCTGGACCCCACTGGACAAGTCTGTCGAGATGCTTATGACCAAAAATTTTCATAGTGACCTGCGGCAAGACTACTAGAGGCTCAAGTTGAAGGTCAAACCATGGTCCGTCCCTCTCGTTGAGAAGGGAAAAAAAAACTCCAAAAGACCCTCCCCAACTATGGATCCAACCTGGGACGAAAAGTCCGGGGATGGCCAATCAGACCGCCGGGGTGGTTCAGGCTTGTCTCTGAATCGCCGATCCAGTCTCCTGGGCTTATCGCCTAGTGATGTCTTACCGTGCAATGTCTGTCTCTGTAAGTCGGCGTCCTTTGTCTCAGGGTGCTTTTGACAAGCCTTGGTATTCTGCCATGAGGCTAACGTCTTACCTTGCAGAGAACATGTGTGTATACCCAGCCAACCAGGTACAGTGCTCACCCACTATCTTATTCGTCCGCCGCGAATAACTGCCCAACAGAGTAAACTAGGTGGCCAGCCACTGTGTCGTCCTTTTGCCTTCTCTCGGCTCTCAAAATGAGGCCGTCGTCATCCTTTACGCAAAACCAGCTCTCAGAGTTGCAAATGCCACCCATGTCATGGCACGAGAGACAAGCAATGGAGATGCTCCAGGCCCAGATTGCGGAATCGGCCATTCGCGACGCCCTCATTCGCCAGCACACGTCCATCCCGTTCCCATTACATAGCTTTTACTTGATTCCTTTTACTCTTCCCGCCTCCTTTGACAATTATGTTTCTCCTTTGGCCCCTGTCGGAGCTCATCACGAGACCATCCACGGTCTCCCCGTTCATGGTTAATGGTTCCATCGTTCCCCTTCCTTTACTAAACTAACCCCCTCACTTAGCGGCCGAGCTTGCTAAAATGATTCCCTTCAAGGTACGGACGGAGGACGGAGTAGACGGTACATACAGCACCGGATTCCCCCACGATTAGCAGTTATTGCGCGATACCACCTCCGCAAGCCATCCATGCCCTGACGAGCCCTGAACGTCGGAGACACCCTCCGATGTCTCGTGTACCTATCGCGGTGCCTTGCCTGACTTGCAGCCGAGATTGGGTGCACCAATTGGTCGGCGGGAGGGAAGCTGAATCCTCGGGAAGGAAGCAGCGATGCAGTAGCAGCGCAATCTTCCTGCCCGCCGACAGCCCGGACTAAGACAGGGCAAGTGCATCGCATAGTCGCGGGTAAAATCAGAAACAGGAAATAACAGTCGACACATTTGTTTCACCACCTCCCAGAGGGGACTACTTCTGTCTCTCTTCTTCTTCACCCTATCACACACGTCTGCAAATATCTCCAACGTTACCTGTTCATTCTGGATAATCGCCAAAGTGCTCAAGGATTTTCGATTTAACGAGCAATGATGAATCTCATATTCAAGCTGCCTCTGCTCGTCTCGGCATCATCATCACAGTGATCGCCTGCCCATAGCTGGTGCCAGGACTTTGTAAAGTTTCTTTCGAGGACTAACACTGGACCAGTATCCCGGAAACAATGTCGTTTACCTACCGTTTACGAATAGCCTTCCGCTTTGTCACCACTCGCCTCGTCAATTCTTCCCCTAGTGGAAACGCCTTAGGCCAGGAACGCACGCTCCCGCTGGTTTGGCCGCCGGCCGTCCGGGTCCCCTACTAGTAACGATCCAGCTGTCTTGGTGGTAATTGAGCCTGAGGGACAGTGGACAGCAGACACCCACGGGGCCTTGTCCGCGATGGAGGTGGAGGCCGTCGAAAAATGCCGAAAGTAGCGTTGGGATTAGGTAAAAGTTTCGAGGCGGTACCGCGCGACTCTCCAGTCAAAAATTTTTACCACGATTCCATTTCTCATCGACTTACCTACACATCCAACCTCATGTTGCCCATTTGTTCGTTCAACTGATAGCGGCGTCGTGGGATGGCGATGGACCCATGGTCACCAGACTTGAAAAAGCGAACGATGCTTGCTACCAGGCCTACATAGTACACCGTGGCGGACAGGTTCCCACCGGCAGGCTGGGGCTGCCGCTGTCTTGGCTCTTTGATCCGCTAATCTTACCCCAACCTGATGAGCTCTGGACGCCGATGTGCTCTCAGATTCTATCTCCAAGCGAAGGCAAGGGCAACGCGAGACAAGTTGGACGACAACACGCCCCTCTACACCAGTCTATTCTGGAGTTTTGCTCCGACATGTGTACTTCCGTTCACCATGCATTGCAGCACGAAGGAACTTCATCAATTTCCCGTCATCGTGACCAAGTCGTTGAGCTCCAGCCGAGGCCCCAAGTGAATCGGCCGGTGTTCCAGGCTCTTTCACCATTTTCAATCTTACTGCACCCTACCTACCACGGGATGCAACTGTGAACGCCCGGTTGACATCGCGGAGACGCCCCAAAGGATGCCGATGCACCGGATCAGACGGTTATGGATACCGTCAAATTGGCTTGTTCATCCATGGAGATTTCTTGAAATTGGGGAGGTATGTGCCCTGTCACGAGGTGTTGACCCGCCGGGATCCAGGCTAGGCGCCTTGCCCAGCACCTTTTGCCGCGCTACATGGCGGCTCTAGAACCAGCCCGTTCTTCTGGAAGATCCCACACTAGCGCTGTCCAAAGTGCATTCGAACGGATCCGAACTCATCAGGAAGGAGAACATGCGGTGCATGCGTACACCGAAGCAGAGCAAGGATGAGACCAGTTCGGGCCTTCAATTTTGGCACAGCCATGTTCTTGTGGAAGGGCACCTGAGGCTGGCAGTATCACAGTCGGATGGGCTTCCGTGTCCATAGCTTTGGCTCTGTCCCAAATTTGGGGTACGCAGCCAGCATCAGCGGCTGGCCTTCCGATGCCGCACTTGATACGAGCATCTCCGCGGAGCACTGATAACGGTGTCCAGTCAGCTCTCTTTGTCGACGTCATGAATCCCTGCAGCATTCATTCGGTCTCAGCTTCAACGTTGTACTCTCAACAAGGCTCTCGACATTCATCGTCAATCTTGCTGTCCAAGACCGGACAGGAGAACACGAGAGCCAATGTCTTGGTTGCTGACATTCTTAGGTAACAATATCAGGTTGGCGGTTCCTTGGGCGCCATCACCGTATTGCCCATATTCAGAAATCATCACGAACTAGTCATGTCATTGGGCAATGTTTGCGGCACGACAGTTCATTAATATGACTGATAACCAGTCTCATGCGCTTCGACTTCCCCAGCAATCTCGTGATGCTTTGCGGGGTTTACGCCCGCTCATTTCCCCGGACTTGGATTCCCCAGATAGCGGACCTGACTAGGGTGCCCTTTCGTTGACTGGTTGTCGAGATACCAGTTTCAGAGCCACACCATCCTGTGGCCATATGGCGGAAGCGATAGCTTGACTCGGCTTATCTTTCCGTGCCGTGCCGAGAGCGGGGATAACAGTTGATGAGCCATTCCAGAAACAGAAGTTCACTCAACTTGATAAAGCGTTTATTTCATATGCCGATGGCCACTTTATGAACTTCATCTATTCCCAGAAGGGTCCGGAATCCAAGATCCTGGGTTCATCATTTCCATTTCCTCCAACGAAGGTGGTCTTTCCATCCAGGTCTGACCTGTATCCTCATTACGCCCAGCATCGTGGCTATGTGCAAGTGAAATATCAAGATAGCGCTGTTGCATTCATCAGCCATATGTCTCTAAACTTGATGACGAGACTGTCCCAGTTCCCCAACTTACCCAATCCATGTTATTAGCCGCGGTCTCCATCCATGAGGGGTCAAAATCGAGCCCCTCGGTTCCAATGCCTGGGAAGTTCATGCTGGTTCCTGCATCAGCCGACAGGCCAAGAGATAAGGGTGTCTGACCCGACGTCGATCCTGTTGTTGAGCCTAATCTGCCGTCAGCCTGTGTAGTCCATATCAGCTCCCTGCGAGTCGCCCTACCAAGCCCCAGCGATGACAAAAGGCCCGCGTCACCCGCGATCGACCCCAGGGAACTAGGATCCACCGATGGTGCCCCATGTGAGGAAGACTCATGTCCGATATTGATTGTTGGAGGCGCCGGCTCGGGAACACTTGGCGGCCCGTCGACAGGGCTACCGAGCTTCTCCAACATTGTAGCTAGCGTGTCAGCTGTCTTCCTGACCTCAGCCACGGTATGTGCAGCTTCAGACCAGATAAAATGAGACCGTTTAATCATGCTCAGAAGCTCAGCTTTGGATGGTGTCGGCGTTGTCTGTGCCATCCAGTCATAATCGCCGCCAACCTCGGAGTAAGCGTCATTCTTAATGACAAGGTACAGCACCATGGCAGCGAGCAGGAAGTCATGCACTGCGAGGGACGACACGAACCATCCATTCTGGCTCATGATATGCCCAGGCTTACAGGCCTCCCAAATGATGCTCTGGTAGTTCAGCAGCGATATTGCGCCCTCCACACACTGTCGGCGGGAATAGTCGTGCTCTCGCCGTGGAATGGCCTCGGCGAGATAGCGTCGATGCAAGACACAACGACACTTGTTGTACAGTGCAGCTAGGCCAAAGCGCTGGATGAGTAGCGGAGGCGGGTCGCCAACGCACTCTTCGAGCGGGCGCACCATCATGAAGGATGGTACGTTGCGCCAGGTTTCCTGCAGGAGGTTATCGAGTTTAAGAACGTCGGTGTAACTTGGCGGCGATAGAGCATGGGCTTGTCGGGCGATCTGGCCAAAGACTCGGAGGATCTGCGTCTTGTGGATCGGGTAGGTCATTGTAGTGTAGTCGGTTGTCGGACGGCTGAAAGGCAATTCGGCCGAGTCCTCGTCAAAGTCGTCGTCCTGCAGGTTCCGCGGGACTAGTGTGTCGGTTTCGATGCCCTGCAGCATGCTCGGGAGACCCATGTGGAAGGAGACTAGAAGCTCGACCTGAATGGCCATATTCCACATGCGACGACGCATCTCACCCTCGAAGGGGGAGATGTTGACCAGCTTGCTTGGGTCGCGATGGAGGCCCATCTTTAACATCAGGCGGATGCACACCCCAGAGAGTACGTAGCAGTTCATCTGGGCTGCGCGGTTGAACAGGAAGTGAGACTCTACATAGAGCAGAAAGGCTGGGAGAGTTGCAGCGCTAGGCTGCGTGTACTTCCCCCAGGCCAAGGCCCATCCAGCACAGGACTTGTAGTGTCGGACCCTGTCCAGGGGTGGCAGAGGAGAGTCACCTTCAACCTCGCTTGAGTTCGCGTACTTGTTAAAGAAGACGCCGAGGCTGAGCATCATGAATAGCTGGGCGATCCAGTGCAGCGAGGTTTCGTTGGGATCTTGCCAGAACTTGGCATACTAGGTCATGGTTAGCCATGGTCTGAGGTTAGAGCCTCTCACCTTGTGAGACTCACCGCTCTAGTAAAAGTTGGGCGATGAATGATATCTTGAGCTGTCAGCTTTCAACCCCAAACATCGTGTTGGCCGAGTCATAGTTACGTTGGGAAGGATTCATGGAGGCAAAATAACGCATGATGAGCCGATCTGCCACTTTTCGCTCCGGGAGGCGACTCAGCAATTCCTCGCGATTCCTCGGACCAGCTCTCACGTTCAGGAGCAACTCTGTCGAGTCAATCTCATCCGACAAGATGGGGTCTTCCTCGTCGTCTTCTGGCTGCTCGAAGTAACTCTTCAGATCCTCAATCTGTGGCGTTATTAGCAAGGCATGCAAGCTCACGATACAACGGCATATAAACTCACATCCTCCAGCATTGCCATGCAATGCGTCGCACCCACATACGTAGTCGCGTTCTCGCCTTGCACGACATGGCCGTGAACTTCGGGCCCAGTCACAGCACCGTCCCCATCTCCAGAGCCCTTGGCTACTACTGCGGGAGCGCCTCCTTCAGCGTCCATCATCTCGCGGACCATGCCCTCGAGGCGCTTTAGCCGTGCAGACATGCCCTTGGTGGGGCGCTTCTTCTCAGGCTTGGGCGCGTAGGCGCATTGCGAGGCGCGGCCCTTCTTGGTACATTGGCTGCAGGGCTGCTCTCGGTCGCATTTCAGCTTGGAGGCACGGCAAGGCGCACATGAGAGGAGTACGCGGGTGCGCTTCTGTCGGGCTTCAGAGGTGGAGGAGTGCTCATTGTCGTTGGGGCTGGACTCTAAGTCCATGATGAGCAACGGTAAAGGCCTGAGAGATCTGGGAATGACCGTGGCGGGTGAGCTGAAGGACGCCCGAGGGTGTTGTCACTCTGCTAGCCAGCGTCTTTTGTCCTGATAAACAGGTAAATAAGACTGTGGAAACGAAGTGAGATGTAAGTGTGACGATGTTAGGTTATATCACTTAGGGCTACCCTAGAACCCCGCGATGTATAATGTCTGCTAACGCCTCATAACTCTCCCCTATAAAAATTTTTCCTTAGCGGCTATTATTAGCGCTGCGTTAGAGTAAGGTTAAATTTATAGGCCACTTTTATAGCTATTATAGCTATAAGCCTAATAAGGCTCTAGCTACTATATTAAGGGGTTAAGAAAAGTTACCTTTATATAAGCTATTACGACTAAATAAACCTACTAATAAGCCCAGTACCTCACAAGAGACCTCTATAGCATAATAATAGCTAGCGCCAAAGGGTCTTATAAGCCTAAGCCTCACTAGGCAGCAGCTACTTATAGCTACCCTTCCTTATTAGCTCTCTCACGAGCCCTAACCATAGCGGCTACTATGGCAGCCATGCCTAATAGAGCCACTAATAGTATATAGGATTAAACCTTTACCTTTAAGATACTAGATAGCTATTAGGTTAAGGGATAAGGGAAGCTAGGCTTAAGAAAGCCTTAGAGCTACGTCTTAAATTAATAGCCTTCTTCTATATTCTAATAGCTAGCCTTAGCACATCCTTTTGCCCCAGTAGGGGATTATATGGCTTTGCCTTAGGATATTAATTATACTACTACTACTACTACTACTACTACTACTAACGCCTTAGACAGACATTACAGCGCTACCATAGCAGTAAGGCATGCAAGAAAAGAGGCCTCCAGAATTCCGGTAAAATTATCGATTGATTTGAACAGCCCCCATGCAATGCATCGTGAGTCGTAAATGCAGTTTTTCCCATCCATGTAACCAGTACCCTATGAATCCGGCGCCCCTGGTAGCCTCTCTATCACGTACTTGGCCCGCGCCACACTCATGATGGGCACGCCAGGAATCTTTCGTAGCCGCTGCTTCAGAGCCTTGTCGTTTGTGCCCACAATGTATATCCTGTTCTTCTGCACTCGGTCCACCAGACAGTCATCGGCATAGACACCCTTGTGGTCACACTCCAGCCGCGTCCACCGCTCATCCCTCGCAACCCGCAGCGCCAGTCGATATTTTGTCCCGAGCTTTTCTAATTCGGCCATCGGTAGGGCTGTTAGTATGACTTAACCACAGACCACAAGTGGGAGTACTCACCACGCAGGAGGTGATGATGGGGTTGCACTTGGCGTAGAGACAATCCATCATGGAATCGAGCAGCGAGAGCTTTCGCTGGACTGTGTGACTGAGAAAGTTGGTATCGACGAGGACGTTGTATGGCGGGACAAGGGCCGTGTTGTGCTGGAAGAACATGTTGCTGGGCATCTGGGGCGCTTCGCGGACAAGCTCGCCGTTGACGGTCTTCTTGGCCTTTTCCTTCGCGGCCAGCTCTGCCTTGGCTATGTTTTCCTTTAACCGGGCATCGCGGCGACCGATGACTCGCTTCACCTGTTGCGCTCCATCATCAGTATCTCTGCAAATTTTCAACGTTTGCGCCGCTTATCGACGAGGCCACACACCTGACCGAACTTGCGTGTCTTTTTTGCAACTCCCATGGTAATCTGTTACTCGAAGTCTTGAAATTATGAGTCGCCAATATTGGAATAGTTGATTTGTAGTTTCTTCGCCGCAATTGCTCAGTGAAAGGTCGTGGGCTGGGTTATCTCTGGTTGTATTGTCCTCTATGAGGAGCTCAAAAACCTTCAAGTTATCGCCAGTAAATTTTGCCATGGCGATAAGAAAGCGGTCGCAACTTTTAGTGGGGCATCAAGGCGGCTGCGCACGGACCATCAACCTGCTGCTGCCCACTCTTTTCCACGACGCGTCTCTTTTCCCCCAGTCGCGTTGAGTGATTGCCGTCCAGCTTGACTTCCACTCTCAAGCTTTAGCTGCACTGACTGCTCGACGACACCAAGATGCCGACCCAAAAACCCGAGGAACGCGGCGAGTCGTCAAATTCTGCCTCCAAGGCAGCTCTCACGGCTTCTGCCAATGGAAGCACCAACTATGAACTTCCATGGTAAGTCGCTAATGATTCTGTGCCGGCGTGGACCGGTCACTGATGCTTTCTAGGGTGGAAAAGTACCGGCCAGTTTTCCTGGACGATGTCGTCGGCAACACAGAAACAATCGAGCGACTGAAGATTATCGCCAAGGAAGGAAACATGCCCCATGTGATTATCTCGGGTATGCCAGGAATCGGAAAGACAACCAGTGTGCTGTGCCTGGCTCGACAGCTCTTGGGTGAAACGTACAAAGAGGCAGTTCTGGAGCTCAATGCCAGTGACGAGCGAGGTATGACCTGCCCTGCACGCATACCGGGAAGATCAGCTAATGACACCTTCAGGTATTGATGTCGTCCGAAACCGAATCAAGGGATTCGCACAAAAGAAGGTTACTCTACCTGCCGGTCGCCATAAACTGGTCATTCTCGACGAAGCAGACAGCATGACTTCAGGTGCCCAGCAAGCACTCCGACGAACCATGGAGATTTACTCCAACACGACCCGATTCGCATTTGCCTGCAACCAGTCCAACAAGATCATCGAACCCCTCCAGTCACGATGCGCAATCCTGCGATATGCCAAGTTGACGGATTCCCAAGTCGTAAAACGGCTGATGCAAATCATCGAGGCAGAGAAGGTCGAGTACAGCGACGATGGTTTGGCAGCATTGGTCTTCAGCGCTGAAGGTGATATGCGACAAGCCATCAACAACCTTCAGTCCACATATGCTGGTTTTGGGTTTGTTTCTGGGGACAACGTCTTCAAGGTCGTCGACTCACCTCACCCCATCAAAGTGCAGGCTATGTTGAAGGCATGCTATGAAGGCAACGTGGACTCTGCGCTCGATACGCTCCGTGAGCTTTGGGACCTTGGTTATTCGAGCCACGACATCATTAGTACCATGTTCAAGGTGACCAAAACCATACCCACGCTGAGCGAGCATTCGAAACTGGAGTTTATCAAGGAGATTGGCTTCACGCATATGAAGGTATTGGAAGGTGTGCAGACACTGCTCCAGCTCAGCGGTTGTGTTGTTCGGTTATGCAAGATCAACATGGACCCCAAGCGATTCCGAGTATAGCCGCATGAACGGGAATAGATAGGATGCCAGGGTGGAATGGCTACATACGGCTGCATGTTTGGCGTTGGAGTTGAAAGGATCTGTCTCAGCAAGTGAGGGAAAAGAACGTAAAGATACCTGATTTACACGGACGACTCAATGGCCGTCCTGTTCCTGTGATGTATTATGTGCACCGTTTTACCCTGACCACTTTCAGTTGATCTTCTTGTGAAATGCTATGCTCTCCATCGATCAGATCGGTGTTCACTTCTCGCTTCCCTTAACGAATTCCTCCTCATATCGCTCCCACTTGGCCCTTTCTCGCATTACTCTCCTCTGCATCCTCACTTGGTGTTCATAAGCCCTGAGACGCCCATCTGCCTCGATCATGCTTCCCACCACCATGCCGCACATTTGCAAATACCTTGAAGGGATTAGCACGGACAGAATAACCGCGATCTAGGAATTGATCCTACACTTTGAATTGAATCGTCATAGAGCGATACAACGGAGACCAGACCCAGCCCGCAGCACCCACAACCGCGGCACCAGCTCCCCACTTGGCAGCTCCCATGACAGCTCCTTTGGCAGCCTCCCAAGCGGCGTCGTTGGCCTCCTCGCTCTGCATGGCATCGTGGGAGCGCATCCTGGCGAGTTGAAAACAGGTTCCTGATGTTCAATTGGGGTTCTATCATTCGTCTCAAGTTTTGAGAGTAAGTGCAATTGAGCCTGGCCCAATCAATGGATTCGTATAAGAAAGAATGGGAAGAAAACAATTTGACGTCAGACCATATGGACGCAAACTTGCCCACACGAGCAGGAGAGCTTCGGCGACCTGTGTTGGACCCAAACCCCGAGCATTTCCTCATCCATGACACTTTCTGATTGTGGCGCACGGGAGTCTCTGGTAATGAATCCGCAGCCTTAGCCACACACCAGCCTCACACAACGGACTTCGGGCAGGCTATCGCCGAAGCGGACCGGCCAAATGTCGGGCCTTGTCTACCGCCCCGCTATAGCGCTTTGCTCATTTACTGGAATTTTCTTCAAAGCTGCCACATTCTTTCTTCCACATTCTTCCTCGGTCATCTCTCTCCGAAACCAAAGATGACACGCAAGCAACAACGATGAATCCTTTGTTGCCTGGTGCCACAAAGTCCCGTGCTTCTTCATAAACACCACCTGGAGCTGCCGCTCTTTTCTGTCGGTGTCAACGTGCTTTTGATTCTGCTGTTTTCACCTGCTACCCATCACAATTGAGCAAAGTTGCCCAACATGGCTGATAATGTTTTGGCCGCCTACTGGGAGATGCCAGCTGTGGCTCGGTAAGTTACATTCATCCCTGCATGTCCTTTCACTGGCATCATACTAACTGTCTTCAGTACTCTTGTCACTGCCACCGTTGTGCTGTCCGGAACTTGTCTAGCCCGCATCTTGTCCCTTGGTCTCTTCATTCACCATCCGTTCTATCTCTGGCAGTTTCCGCCTCAGATATGGCGCCTCGTAACATGCTTCTTCCTATCCGACCACCCCATCAGCTTGCTCATGGACTCGTACTTCCTCTACCGCTACTGCGTTTCGATGGAGATGGGAAATCCCCGATTCCCCCGTAAGGTCGATCTCGTCTGGTATATACTATTCATCTGCGGGACCATTCTGGTAAGCTCTTGTCTATCCGCCTCGTGCTCTGTTGCTCTCTCCCATTCCCCCATCAAACCCCCCTCATATATCTGCCCGGATAGTGCTTTGCCTCTACAGCTATCACGGTTCCTGGAAATGAGGAAGATCACCCCTGCACTTCGGATCGACCCATCATTCGCAAATCCGGGTTGGTCTGCGGTGCAGGCATGGTGGGATGTCTTATGGATGGCTCGTGTGACTCCCAATTCACTCGAGTGGTTTTTTTAGCTCCCTACATCTCGATATCATAGCATTAATACACTTATTTTTCGTATATCTCGTGCCCGGTTCCGAGGTTAACGAAGTCCTTAGATGATCGACTACGTTCTCGGCTTGACGAGCTTCATGTTCCTCAATGGCCTCATTATTGCCATGGTATACACCGTCACCCAGGAGCAGCGAGGCATGAAGACTCAGTACTTTGTCCTCACCATCCCATCCCAGATGCTGCCGTACTGCATGATCCTAGTCGCTCTTTTGATGGCGCCGGGCAAAGCGGTTGTGGAAGTGGAAGGTCTCGTCGCTGCCCACCTATTCAACTTTCTCACCAGGATCTGGCCCGAGTTTGGCGATGGCCCACGCCTTCTCAGAACACCAGCCTGGCTCGAGTCTCTCGTCCCTACGCCGAGGGTCGCTCAACGAGGATACGGCACAGCCGTTCGACCTGGCAACGCTCCTACTGGTCGCACCACCGGCGCGAGCACTGGGCCGCTCCCTGACTCTTGGAAGACTCGTGGTCCAGGCCATCGACTTGGTTGAAGCATGTTCATAACATGTTGATACTTGCAGCGCGTGTACAATATATAGAAACAAATCATTGCCGCTACGGACTCCTATTTCCTGCCCTTTGTATCATGCGTGATATCTAGTGAAGCCGCATAACCCGACCAATTAACGCCTTGCTTAAAACCCGGATAATTCAAGAAAATCCGTCATTCCTACGGTATAATTCGTTCCATCATGCTACAGCAAGCATCAACCATACACACGGCTGTTGCCGCTCAATAAAGGAGATTTGTTTGCCTCTCGCCTCCTCAAGTACTCATCACTAAATCCGGATGGGGCCTCTGTAGCCAAAACCGGACCTCCTCCAAGAGGCCGATCCTGGAACCTTGGGTCCAGGACAGCCAGCGGCTTAGAGATTCTCATCTCACGCTTAGGGTCATCCATGGCAGAAATAGGGGTTGGCGACTGCAGATGGACGTCTGGGGGGGCCTGCTTCTTGGGGATGACGAGTTTGTGGAGGGACGGGAAGCTAAAGGATGGCAGCCTGGGCTTCGCTGCTTCAAGTGCTGGTGCGGGAACTGGTGCGGGGACGATAAGTGGCTCAGGAGTCTTTTCCTGTCGAGCTGGTGAGGGATTGCGACTCGTCGACTGCGCGCTGTTGGCTCTTGCAGCAGCATCGGTGATGCGCCCGGGCTCCATGCCATAGTCCTCAGCGGCCCGGAGATAGGTCTGGAGAGCATACGAGTCGGGGGCGTTGGGCTTGCGGGTTTGAGGGGGGAAGTGAGGCTCAGGCAGTTTGCTGACGACTCGTGGGATGTAGGCGGGATGGGCCGGAAGGGCACCGTTGGGCCCATTGCTCTTGGAGTGTGGTGCATAGTGGTAGTTGACACCCGTGTTCGCGCCCCGGATATCCTGTTCGATCATGTTGTAATACTGAGCGTTGGACATGGCACGAGAATGGCTTCCGGAATGTTCGGGGTCGTTGAAAGTTGGTGTCGGCCGCCTTTCACCTTGAACAAAGTATGAAGATTTCTGGATGCCATGCAGGTGACGGTCATTCATCGGAGCGTCGGGGGCTGGCGACGCAATCTTGATTGCTGCTCCGCGGCGTCGGTTCCGACAGCAGTAAATGAAGAGGATACAAACAAAACCGACTACGGCTAGGCCGCATCCCACAGCAATGCCCACGATGGTACCTGTGGTCATGGAACCAACGGGAGCTCCACCGTCGCCGGGGAGGGTCTCGTTTGTGTTGGGATCTGTGATGTTGACGACCGACGATGTAAAAATGGATCCGCTGAGGCCAATGATATCGCCCTGCTCAGGACGTTGCTTGCAGCCGGCTTTTAGGGCAATCAGGACTGAGAGTGTGTTAGTAAAGATGAGTCTCGGTCGTTCACATGCAACCATGACTTACAGTTGGCGAGATATGTCTGACTCGAGGTTGACTCGAGGCACTCTATGCAGTCCTTGTAACTAGAGCTCTCCAGGACTGAGCTTTTGGCCTCACAGTAGTCAAATTGGTTGTCGTTATTGACGTTCAAGAGCGACTTCTTTAGAGCATCTTCGAGGGGAGCACATCCACCGTCAATGTTACAGGGAGAGTTGATAGTGCCAGAGTCCACGGCATCGGGGTATGAGAAGAGGCAGACATCGAAGGCATAGCGGACGTTGTCTTGAGAAGAACATGGTCAGTTGACTGCTTGCGAATTGAGGGGGGTCGTTTCGGCCACTTACACAAGAACCAGTACACATCACTTTCCTTTTCCCATGTGTCCTTGCTCTTTTGGAGACAATTGATACAATTCTTGAATCTGATGCCCTTCCCTGATGACGAAAACTCGTCATCCTCACATGTGATGTCGGAAGAGTTTGTTGATGAGGCGTTTGAGTCGGAGAAGGTCGAGTTTGACCCATCGCTGCAGAGGGCTGCGCACTCAGAGTCGGGTGTGAACTGGAGGGCGTGGATGGTTGTGAGCGAGAGCACCAGGAGGCTCACGCCTAGGCGAGCGTGCCACATGCTGAAGTCGTCCCGTGGGTGGATCTTGTTTGAAAGGAGGCTGTGAGGTCGGGACCGTCGAGTGAAGGGGTGGCTGAGTCGGTCAAGGTAGGGAACCAAGCATGACAGGCGTCGGTCTGTGTGAAACCCGATAACCCCAATATCCGTGTCTTGACAGTGGACTGGAGATCTCTACAAGAGTTGAGATTGTCGAGATCGTTGGTTGGCGTCTCAATGAAGAATGACAAGACTGTGGAATCAGGACCACATCGAGGCAGCGGAAACATGTGGGTGTCATGTCGACTTTATCAAACGGACACCCCCAAGCGCAGACGCCGGAACGGCTGGGAACAAAACCACCAGGATTCTCATAAACAAGCATGGTTTCAAGCACTAGATTACCTACTCTGGCGTAGATCTTGGTGGACTCTTGAAGGCTACCGTTTCATAGGACAGATAGTCGCCTGTCCACGACAGCAAAGTGTAAAGGATGCCATCCCAGAATAGAAATCTCTAAAAGGTTGGGATGGGGGAGCGCAGCCAATGGCGGCTCACGGCTGGGGAATTTGCATCTTGGAAGCCCCACCGGCATCCAATCAGCGCCCGGCTAAAGAATTCTTGGGCGCCTACAAGTCTTGACCGCGCAAGGGCCGGGAGGGGCTCTAGAGCGTGTCAAGCAAATCATGGCGCGCTGGACAGGCTTGCAGACGCCGGCCGATTGTGCGGCCAGCTATTTCCGCGTCATGCTTGGCCGGCAAATGCTGGAAATCATGCCATTCTCTCGAGGAACTGCGGGGAATAGAGGTCACGCCCAGACGAGAAACAGGGTCAGCCTTGGACGAGTAGATCGGCAATCGTTCAAAGTTGGAGATGAGATCCCCCAGACCAGGAACTGGGCCACCCAACAAGGCCGTTCTGCAACAACCAACAACCAACAGCCAGCACGTGCCTGCGCCGTCTCGTCGCAGCAACGAATTTCCCAGCGACCTTCCTGCTGCTCTCAAATTGGCCCGTTAGGTACCCCCGCCTGCTCGGCTATTAGCGTGGCGTTGGCGGCGGGCATCTCGCCCGAAGGGCTTGTTAGTCCCAGTTCTAAGCGCTCAGATTGCCGCAGACGCGCCTGGCCCCGCCGCTAGCCCAAAGTTTGCAAGCTCGCGTAGCCTTTGCGTTGCCAAAATTAGCAGCGTTTGCCTGTCGCTTCCCAGCATGGGATCGATCGATGTGACTGTGATAAGACCTGCATGTCAAGCACTCTTCGCGTTTGCGGGACTTTGCGAGACCCGCGATTGGTTCAACAGGCGTCGGGCTGCAAAGATGAAACGGTTCGCCCGCTGCCGAGCTGACCAAAAATCGCGCCCCGGACTTTCAAGAGACTTTGAGTCGAGAATTGTCGTCCGATCGAATTTATTTAAGACCTTCTCATCCCGGAGACTGCATCCTGCGTTGACTCTGCTGTGAAAGCCTCGTCGATAAGCAAGACGCCATGTTCAGACGCCGTTCTTCAGAGGTTCTATACAAGTGGGATGGGACGCTTAGTATTGATCACCATTACCAGGCCCAGGTACGTGACCTTTAACCTGTGCGGGGAAGGGCACTTGAGATTATCCAATGCTGCTGGTCTACTGTTGGATTATCTCTCAATCTTACCTGCCTCGCAGCAGCCTTGGTTGAGGCCATCCAATCTCAGGAGGCCAACAAAGACAGTAGAATAGTTGTGCGCAGATCACGCTCACTATTGGGTTGGCAGTAGCACACTCACTCCTTGGCCAGTCCTCCAGACTACGTAGCAGAATACCCTGGTGCAACACATGAGCTCGCGACGAGGTTTTTATCTACCCTGGATAAATGTCCTTCCATCAGGTCGTTTCTGCTCAGGTACCTACCTGCCTTGGATGTTTGGTCCCTTCTTTTTGGAATGCCTCCTGGTTGTTTCATATGGAAGCTCTTGACCGATGATTCCCATCAGCCGATTAGTTAGAATCGGTTTGGATGTGGTGCCCCGCGCCTCTGGTGACCTAGTTCGCTACTTGTGTAGAAGAAGGGGAGGTATACTTTGTCAATGCCCCTGCTGCGACGAACAACCGGTTCATCTCCAAGTTCGTGGTGCATCTCAGGGTGTAGAATGTGCATCCTCTGTGCCCACGAACCTGCTGTCCATTGCCGATTGCTGTGTCATTCAGTGATGGCGAGAACGTGGAAGCCACAGCACTGCCATCCACGGCAAGGATGAAACTCGGTCAGATTGTTATTCGTAAAGTACGGGGGTCATGACGGATGAAAGAGGAGAGGATGGATGCTTCTGGTGTGGGTGAGTGATTTAGGGTGGTTGGATGTTTGGTGCTCTTGTGAGAGAAACACCTATCGTACAGAGTTCTAATACGACGAGATGGAACAGCGAATATGTATTAAGTAGTCTTGCCTTAACCGCCAACTTCGCCAAACTTTCCGTACTCACCAACATGCTAATGCAATACCCATGCTCTTTCTGCAACCCGCCTGGCGCTATCCTGCTAAGAGGCTCATCAAGAGGGTGGACGAACTGAACTCAACGATAGTTCTCACCTACCCGGCAGTAACTCCGTCGGCATGCATCACTGAAAGCACGATGATGGATGCAGCTTGGATCGACTGGGCGTTAAGAAAAATGGTCCGAGATCACGCGGCTTCTTTCCTGCTTCAACAAGCGCTTTCTTTGGCCTGGATGCGACCATGACGGCGTTTGTTGCTTCAAAGATGCGCAGCCTCATGACCAATCTCAACCCCAACGCGATCACCAAGCGGTCAAACCCATGCCTTCCCATGCCAAGGGCTTCGACCAAAGAACGAAATCTATACAGGTGGATGGAAGCTGCAAAACACAGGCTTCAGTTCGGCTGGGCAGCGGGGAATCGGGGTTGACGACAGCACACAAGACCGCACGATCAACATCTCAACTGGCGGTAGACATGCAAACTTCATCCCGCAGCCAATGATTCCCAAAGCGGCCATGCCAACGCGGACCTTATGCCGCCTCTTCCCGTCCAGTCAAGTTTTGCGGAAGTTAAGCGGGACCAGCCATTGAAGAGATCAACGCCTTTGCGCGCGCTTCTGATAACCGTAAGCGCACTCGCGTGGTCAACGGTTGAACATCCCCAGCCTCCCACATTCCAACCCCTGGGGATGGTCAGGTTAGGTCACATGGTTGAGTCTTCGTGCGTCTCGATGTTAGCCTACATGTCGCCTCGTAACGTGGGGAGGCATAGGGCGTTTCCCCTTGTCAGACCGGCTGGGAAGAGGCAGAATGAAACCTCTCAAAATGCCATGTCAGAGCGTTGGTTCAAAGGCCCTAGGTTACCATGGCCAAAATTTTCAATGCGCAGCAAGAGAGGGGCTGGTTGTGTCGGGTTTCTTCACTATTGGGCAACCGTATCCCCGCCCGTTGGCGACCTGACATGGCGAATGAAGGACAACGGTTTCGCGCCTGAACCGAATTCCTGGAACCCAATGGGATTTTGGAGCAGAGCGCTCTGCTGGCCCTGCGCAGCGCAGGTTTGACGTGTGATGTGACGAGGACGGGGGGGAGATCTGACGAGTCCCCTTCATGACGTTTGTTTGTTGGTTACTGTGCACTGTGCACGACGACAATGGGTCGAGTCCCGAGTTGTTGTCCCTTGCAACTCGACGGTTGGTGGTCAACCGGAAGTCGAAACAAAACCGAATACACGTGCGTGTTGGCCGCCACAAGCGGTCGGAGCGGCGATGCGAGGCTTCCGGGTTCTTCATGATGCCATCTGCGGAATCATATCACCAATCAGATGCCAGTCGATAAGCTCTACCGTCACAGGGAAATAACTACTCCCCCGTCTTTCAACCCCTGGTGCCAGATGTGAGTGAGGCCCGACTTTGGTCTTGGAGGACATTGGTGGGGCGGCATCTCGCCGAGAGAGGGGAATGGCAAGTTCTGCCACTGTGTGTTGGTTGCCCCCAGAGCCTGGTTTTTCAACTACCGTCCTAGCACGCGATACGAAGGAACGTTATGCATGGATCGGAGTTGGGCGAAACCTGCAGACCGCTTCTACAGCTCGAGAGTGCGTTTCGACAGGAAGCTGGGACTGAGTGTTTGTCCCGCGTGGAGTCGATGCCGCTCATGGCGTGGAGAGGACGCGGCTCATCAACGTGGTGAGGATGGATGTAAGCACTTTGTGACGATGCGGGCCCTGCTCTCAGGGCTGAAGGCTTGGTCAAGGGCTTGCTGCAAGCAGCGCGCCTGGGCAGCAGCAGCAGCAGCAGCAGCGAGAGCAGATGGACGTGAGAGTGATCGACCCCCTGACGTGCCATTTGCAGAGGCCGTCGTTTTCGTTGCAATCTCACCAAGCGGCTCGTTCGATTGGAAGCCTCGCCCGCCAGACGCTGGGGCGCCTGCGGGTGCTCCAAAAGAGCCCAATTCCTTAGCCTCTTGCTGGGGCCGCCTACTGGATGAATCTTCTCGTGGGCTTCTAGGGGCTGTCACAGGCGAGCTCTCCGGCCAGTTGTAGCTGGAGACAGCCCTGCTGCTGGATGATTTAGGGCAGGGGGGCCCCGGAATGGGAAAGCGACGGCCTCGGATCCATGCGGGACCCTAGTCGGAAGCGCTTAACGTAGGCCTTTGATTGGCCCAGAGTTTCTCAACCGGCACCCTCCTTCTCCGGCCGTTTTGGCAGCTAGCAGCGCCCACGGCCTCCACCGTCTCCCCGTTGCCCACCATCACATTAACCCGACTTACAGACACCAGCGCCATGACAGGACTGACCAGGAATTGGCAACCAACACGACCAACAACCACACATGGACACCTCGCCAGCCCCCGAGCCTCCGTCTCATATATCGCTTTGGCCCCCGCGGCCTGCGCCAAATTAGGCGTCCTCCGCTTTTTTGCAACCGCCACGCCGCTTTCCCGACCTCTTTCCCTTACCCTCCCCTCCTCCAACATCAGTCGTCATCTCTGATGTTTGTCTGTTGATTTTGGGTTTCTTTTTTTGTTGCCGTTGTGATTTTTCGTTCTATTCTTCTTATCCTCAGCGCTCGCTGACCTCGTCGAGGCCTCGCGTTCGAGCACACAAGCTGTTGTCAGGCAGGATAGGCGTGTTGCTGCTGCGGGGTTCGACCGAAGCGCAGACATGAGGATTGGTTGCTTGCAGTTTGCGCCCCAGGTGGGAGACGTCGACAACAATCTAAATCGCGCGGATGCGGTCTTGTCAAGGGCGAATCCGGACGATTTGGATCTTCTCGTTCTACCCGAGCTGGCTTTCTCTGGTAATTTGTTATGGAAGAAGAGGGAGAGCGTGAACGAGAGCGACCGAGGCTCTCCTTCACGCTCTCCCTCTTCTCCCAGTGTACCATCTGCTTATTCTTCGTGCTAACTCTCTGAAAGGGTACAACTTCAAGTCGCTGCAAGACATCACTCCATTTCTCGAACCCTCTGGCTCCGGCATCACGTCTCTCTGGGCCAGGACAATCGCTCTCAAGTACAACTGCACCCTCGCCGTCGGATACCCTGAGAAAGTCGACGTCTCGCCCAACTGGCCCACGGGTCCCGAGTACTACAACTCCGTCATCGTCGTCAACGGAGATGGCGAGACCATCGCAAACTACAGAAAGTCCTTCTTGTATTACACCGATGAGACATGGGCGCTAGAGGGAAACCGTGGATTCTACGATGGCTTCATTCCTGGACTTGGAAACACCACTATCGGTATTTGTGAGTATCCCCTCATGCCATCTTGACTTCTTTTGCTAATCAGCCATGATAGGTATGGATATCAAGTTCGTGTCTTTCCACCTTACACCGGGTTATTTCGCATACTAACCAGCGCAGTCCTTACAAATTCGAAGCGCCATGGCATGCCTTTGAGTTTGCCTTTCACGTTCTAGAAGTGGAATCAAATCTAGTAATCGTATCTATGGCTTGGATGACTAGAGAAGAACCGCGACGCTTCACTCGCATGCCCAACGAACCCGACATGGAAACCTTGACATACTGGGTCACGCGACTCGAGCCACTCATCCGCTCCGATAACCAAGACGAAATCATTGTCGTCTTCTGCAACCGATGCGGAAACGAAGACGAGGCCTTGTATGCCGGCACAAGCGCAGTTATCGGCATCCATGATGGCGAGGTCAAGGTCTACGGCCTTCTTGGACGTGGAGAAAAGGAACTCTTGGTTGTCGACACCAACAACTCTCCTTACGCAAAGCTTGTCTACCGGCCAGAGGCTGGAGGCTCTGGTATGGAGGCTCCTGGTCATCTCGAGCAGACAAAGAAACCAGATGATTCGACCAACAAAGATAACAAGGGTCCGGAGAATGACAAGCCTCTCGAGGGCCAGCGAAACAATCTCGATGCCGGATCCTCTGATGGAACGAAACAGTCCAAATCGCCCACTGCACCACTGCCACCACTGCCTCAGCTTCCCGAAGATCTGGCCAAGGACTTTCGAAACGGTTCATCCAAAAGACGACATCCTCCTACAATCACTATTCCCAAAGAACCAGACCTTGTAAAAACCTACTCAGCTCGCTCGCCTGGAACTGACAGTCTCAATATCCCTACACCGTCCGCTCCAAGCCCAACGCCCATGGCGCTCCGACCCCGACTCATCATCCCCGAGTCGCCCCCAATCCTTCCGCACCAGTATCCTCCGGACCACCCCATCAGTGCTGCGTCGCTGAGATCTGCCGCATCACTGAAATCGGAGAGGTCGATTCAATCCATCCAGTCCAACGAATCCGAGGCTTCCACGAAAACAGTTCGCACAAATCCTCGTCCACCGGAGGAGAGCACACCTTACCCGGACAGCGGTGCGCCTTTGAGTGGCTATCCGGCAAACTTTTTCCCTTCGGAGAAGCTGATCTATGGCGGCCATGTCACGATAGACAGTGCAGGACCTTTCAGTCCTGACACTCCCTTCGAAGACATTTCTCCCGTGTCACCCCAGCAGTATTTCTGGCGTACTCCGATTTCTGCTGGAGGCTGGAATCCAGGCACACCAATTGGTAGAAAGCCTGAGCCATTTCCGTGGCCAGCTATCACGGGCAACGCCCATCCTCCAAGCCGGAATAGTGCCAGGGACAGGGTCAAAGACAATGCGACGCCTAAAGATCTCCGACACCTCCATTCACAATCGCCCCAGTCCAATTCGTCATCGAATCGAACGACCAAATCCAATAGGTCCAATAGAACGGCGCGTTCAGGGTCCTCTGTGAATTCAAAAGGAACAGTTCAGGCAACGGCAAAAGATGAGAAGTCACTGGCACGACCATCTTCCCCCAAGTCGCGAAATGCCAGCCGCTCAAGGATGCATGAGAGATCCGGCTCAGCCTTCGGAGATCGAGAGACTAGCGCAGCAATCTCTCAACACCTGGAAAGCATTTCTCTGCGAGCTGAGTCGGTGAACAGGATGCGTGCAGGTTCTGCCACAAGTACTCCAGTTCCCGATCGGATCCAATCTCAGTCCAGAAACCGCAGTCGCAGTCGACACAATGACGCTTCCGACCTTCAACCTGAGCAACACATGATCCGGATTGCTGCGAGTCCAAGCATCCTCAACCAAGATGGACGAAATCATTACCAATCCTTGTCCCGGGTGGCACATCATCAACGCAGCAACTCTTCTACTGCGCAGAACGCTTATCATGTCGACCATGATAGAACCGGCACACCCAACTCTGCAATCAATGCTGCCCGTCCAGCCTCACGCGCCGCCAGCCGAGGCCGCACGCCTGGACCCAAGGTCTCTCCCACCAACGGAATCCCGGCTTCAGCCAGGCGTGTGGCTCAGCGCTCGTCATCAGCAGACTCGACTCGAAATGACAGACTCCATAGCCGTGTCCACACACATAGCCGGCAATCTCGGACTGGGACAGTTTCGTCTACTCAGAACGGACAACCCCAGTCGGATGAGAACAACCCAAACGAGTTTGAGAGGGTTGAAGCTATAATATGCCCTAATTGCCCGGTGCACGGCCGACGATCTTCCTCTAATGGAGGTCGAAACAACGAGATCTCGATCCCCGTTTCACGATCTCCCCCAAAATCGTCCCCAGCCCAAAGGCCGGCGTCCAGTGGCAGCTTGGCGCAACACCTAGCACCAGAACAAATCGAACCTCGTCGAGCATCTTCGGGTGACGCAAGCCAGATAAAAGTCGTGGAACCGCTGAACGTTGCGAAGACAGATACGCCGCCCTCTCAGAATGAGGCGGCAGAAGTTAGCGACTGCGGATCCTTCACCGAGACGCTTCAAACCATTTCCACACCTGGCCGCTCGCCTGCTACACCTTGCTTTAACCCATCCACTCCAAAGGCCATGGTGCTTAACACGAATGACCTGGATGTCGAGCCCCTGTTCAGTGGTCATTTGGACGGCTCTGAAAAGACACCTACGACCCAGTGCGCTGACATGGGCACTATTGCTCCTACCAGCTCCGTGGCATGACCAATTTTCTGACATAGACCACAATTGTACAGTGGCGTTTCAATTCTCACAATGCATTTTTTTTTGTCTTTTTTAAGATAGCGAGTTCCATGATTCGACTGGCATTTTGCTTGCGATATGGACGAGGCGGATGAAAAATGGGTGGATTCACAAAGGGGCCTGGAGTTTTGCTGCCCTCATGAATAGCTGGCAGCTCCGATACCAATATCGCTCTGTTTCTTATATCTTTGGTTGAGATCCCGACATGATTTGGGATTGTCTTTTGCCCATCCTTTACTGTAACCGACCTGCCTTCAATCCTTCGGGGTTTCATTTGTTTGGATAGCTTGAGGGTACCGAGCCAGGAGTTAGTTTGGGTGTCACGTAGATAATGAGCATATATATTCTTCAATGCAAATTACCTTGTAGTGGATAATGCCCTGTTTATCTCGTGCGATGTGAGCAATCAGTTTGATGTTAGCCCGTTTTTCTTTCACAACTGGGCCCTTGGACTCATATGTTCCAATGTCAGACTGCTTGCACTTTTGAGTTCTGCGCCTTGAAGAACTGGCGAAGCAATCTCCCAAACAGACTTCACAAACACATACTTCCCAAACTTTGACTGCAATCTAAAGGTAAATGGAAAGTTATAAAACAGCACACTTCTGCTCTTTGACTACATGATCCTCCTATTTCCTAAATATTAGCCATAAACACTAAACATACTACTCTAAGATTCATCACTTGGTTAGACTAATATGGTTCCCAGCCATGTAAGATTGTTGGGCCACGCCGACTTGGACAACCTTGAAAACACCTCCGATTCACAAATCATCATCAAGAAGGAGTTGTCTGAGGCCCTCGATGGCCACGGTGACGCCGATAAACCGCCCAGTTGTTCGCTTTGCGAAAGAGACCCCGGTATACTCAGGAAGATCGGTGCAGGTGCATGCGGCGCTGTTTTTGCCCAAGACGAACGCCCTCTCGCCATCAAGCTTGCTAAATCTAGCAACAGGGATGACTTGTGGAACGACTTCCTTATGCACAAGCTCATATATGGGCACTTTGAGGCACACGGAATCACTTGTGTCGGGATTCCGCAGTGCCCCAGCTTTGTGCCAAAGGAGAGGGCCTGCTTCTGGGAAGAAAACCCAGGAATCTACGAGGCGGCTGAGCCGGTCTGTCAGCTTCCTACCCATGGATTAATCTCCGAAAGGATCCAACCAGTTGACGCAAGCATTCGGCGTTTGCTGCTTGAGAGATTCTGCCCTGATTCAGGGAGAATAGCAGCCGAGACCGACCCAGCGAACCGAGACTGCCTGGTGCGGATATACCTTGGATCCCTCCAGGGCAGGGCCAAGAGCGCTTTCTTCTCGCTCCGCAACTTTAAACTACACCTCAATCAGATGCTGGACATGAAGTTGAGCAAGGATTTCTTATCGAATATGGCATCAAAAATGGCAACTGCCCTTGCAGTAATGCACTGGGCTGCAAGAACAGACGCGAGAGACGTTGAGTTTGCTCTAGGCGGAACAACTAAGGGGGAAGGTGAGGCAGCTGGACCGCCTCCTAATTCTTGGGCCGGCCCGCGAGATGATGCAACCAACGCCGAACACACTCGGGAGATAGCCCTCTGGCTTCTGGACTTCAATCAAGTTAGGCCGATCACTATGGACGAGGCCGGTGTGGCCCAGGCTGTTGAAGCGTTCAAGATCAACGACCCTTATTATCCGAGGCCCTTCCAGGAAGATGGCGTTTCTCGCAGCCTCTGGGAGACTTTTGTTCGAGATTACAAGATAACGTCAGATAGGATCCTCGAGGGATGCTCACCGGACATGAGGATGCTGCCACAGTTGTTTGTGGAGCAGGTGACCGAGATGCAACGTAGAAAGCTAACTGGTAGTTAAGAATTCCATGTTGGTTGGATCAACTGAATATATCGCTCTGGGCTAGATAAACTATTGAGTAAAGCTTAGGCTTAGGCTTAGGAAAGAAGAGCACGATCCTAAGAAGGATCCGATGATAAAGAAGCTTAGTGTACTCTATGGTCAGGATTCTATTAGCCTTTAGAAATATTGCCTAATTGTCTTGATGGTAATTATGTTGTATTATTGATAAGGGCCCGCTGAGTACCTAGATAGGTATCTAGATAATTACCTACCTACAGTGGTAGGTAGGTATTCATTCATCAATCTATCCATCCATCTACAGTGCCGCTCCCCACCTTTCCGTTTTCGGCAGCTCATGTCCCGGAACACGGACAAACCTGCCGGCCACACGACCAAGCTCTCGGAAATACGGTAAGTGACATCTTACGACAGAGTCTTTCACAACCTTGTCGCTCTGGCCAACGTGCAGGCCGCGCGCTTTTGTGCAGCGCAGCACAGCACATGAGCACGTTTGCTGCAGGCACTTGACCAACAAAGGCCTCAACCTAGAGGTTCATGACGGTGTTGTCGGTGGGATGGGGGCCGGGACGCCGGCAGCCAGTAGTCTCCGCAAAACAAGGGCCATTCCTTGCGGATGATTGCTGGGCGATCGATCATTGAAGCTGTAGCCGCCGGAGCTAGTGTGAAAGACTAGGGGGCCCTGCAGGACGGCACGGACGTGGCTGGACGAGGCCTGTGATGCAGGCTCTGAGTGGCCGGACCCCTCATTGTTGGTCCTCGTAAATGTGCCTCGATCCCGCTGAACTCCAAAAACTGGGGTGAGGATGCACACCGCGTCCGCCTCTGCCCGCCAATCCTGGCCCCAGGGCCTGCTCGGCGACTCTTCCTCGACTCGGACTCGCCTGTGAAGATCATTGATTCACGAGCCAACGTGCGGAGGCTGGGCAGAGGTGCCACCGGGCTTCTTCCAATGGGGTTCCGGCCCCCAATGGCACGGCATTCTGACCATTATCACTACTGTATGCGCCCTGTTGGTCCGCGCCGACAGGATGATTTTCAACTCCCGGGCGGTTGGACGGTTGTTGGTCACTCTTGTCACCGCGCCATCGCAACTCATCACTCGCATCATTCTCATCACCCCATTCCCCTACTGAGAATTCCCTACATCGAATGTTTTGACTTTTTGCAACCGCGCTGCCAACTGCACGATCCCCCCCATCTCGCGTCAATTCAGGCACAAGGGGAGCTGGCACCGGCATATGTCACATCCAGGCGGCGGTTGGATACGGTGGCGCCCATTCTCAAACTGCCTCAGCTCTGTATAAGAGCTCTTCGATCGTCCTTCTTCGGCCCCCAAGCCCCTCAGGACGCATTAGAATCCATCGGCTCTGGACCCATTGACGGCCCTCACAAGTTACAGCTGGGTATGTAACACGGACAAGCCCTGTTTCCTAATAGGCCTCCGTCCTGGTCGATTTCATCGCAAACCCTGCGGCCTGTATTCACAACCTGCAACCCACGACCTGGCCGCTGCCTCTCTTCTCTGTCGGTTTGAGGAAGCCAGATTCTGCCTCACGATATGCGTTGGTCGACATTAGTGACAGGCTGGGGCTTGCTAAGCCCAGCCGCTGCCATTCTCGTTGCAGACGACTCGCCTTGCGGGACACTGTGCGGCAACGTTCTCGACTCGACCACCACAGACGACATTGTTTGCCAGGAAGATGGCTATACGAGCGGCGCCGGTATTGTCTACCAACAGTGCGTCGCTTGTGAACTGAGTAGCGACTATCACACAGAAAAGAATGAGACCGACCAGCAATGGCTTCTATGTATGTCCAGTCCTTCTGCCGCTACTTCTCAGGACCGTTTCTAATATGGCCGCCTTCAGACAACCTCCGTTACGCAGTCTCTTACTGCCTGTTTGGTGTTCCAGATAACAAACAGGTCATCAATACTCCTTGTTTGACCTCGTATGTGCTCTCGCATTACTTTTACTCGATTCTATGCTGACAGGCTGTTTAGAAAAGCTTGTGGGCCGTTCCGAGATGCTGTCGAATACAAGAACCTCTCCTCGAAACCTGAAAGCTATGAGTATTGTGATGATTGGCCAGTGACCGATGATCTCGATTTCAATGGATGTACAGATTGCCTGCGTGCAGGCGGTAATTACTTCCTTGCCAACTGTATGTTGATCATCAAGCCCAAGGTGTCCCTTTACCTATATGCTAATAAATCTTAGTCTTTACTGTTCTCCAAGCCGGATGCGAGCAAAAGCCGGAGCCCGGCATTACAGTTTCCATCGATGGCGGCGTCTTCTCGCAGGACAAGGTCAACATCACGGCACCAACACCCGTTGCGACACTGGACCCCGACTGGTTGGATCAAGGACCCATATCCCTAGATGCCAAGGTCGGAATCGCTGCTGGAGGCTTCGCCTTGATCCTAGCCGTGATCGGGTTCTTGATCATCTGGCGCGGGAGGAGACGACGTCGGGCATTCCTACGGGGCCTCGAGACCAGGCCTCGTGGCAAGGGTTGGCCGACCCCTCTTAACACCTCAAACGACATGCGAGAGACACCTCTGAGCCAAAAACCATTCCGAAGCTGGGACGAATCACCACTCAGCGCCCGATCAGAGAAGACGTTCCCGAGATACGTCTCCCCGTACGCCTCCCAGTACAGTAGCCCTGTCAGCGCAACAGAACTGAAGCTTGCACAATGGCCGGTGATGGCCCCCAGTCCCCAGATGTACATGCAAGCACCCATGTTTCAACAACAAAACCAAAGCAGTCCCCACATCGGGGTTGCTCTTGGTGGTGACGAGTCGTCAATCAACACAAATAGCTCGAAGGGCAAGAGAAAGCAAGAGGAGGAGTATGAGATGACCCCGGTGGAACACCAACAAGCTGGCATCGGAATCTACCATCCCGATATTCATCAACATGCTATGTATTCAACCGGAGAGCCAAGTCAGATGCCTGGGCCGCCCCATGGATATTTCCCCGACGGACTTACTTACCCCAATCAGCCCTATGGATACTATTATGAAGATGAACAGCGGAGGGGTCGTTCACCATCACGGCATTGACCGTTGCACGTATATATGATGAGATGTCCTTTTGCATTTGAGCTTGGCGTTTGGGGGTGAAGATACCAATATCTGTTGATAGGGGATGAGAGTCGATCCGTATTTGCCTGTACATTATCACGGAAGTGGCAAGATGCTTAACAGTTTTAATTCGAACTGCAGTAAAAAAATCTAATAATAGCAAGTCCTTCAAGAGAATATTGACTCAGTTCAATGCCACCAGGATGAGTGAATGGGACTCGTGTCTGGAGAATTCAACCTCGCGACAACGCAACCTACCACCCTGTAAGGAAGAAAAAAAGTGGCAGATGGATGTGGCTTGTGTCATAGTGTGGCTGACTGTATGGAATCGTGGCTAGTGCATGTGGCTAGGAAGCTGCAGATGACCTCATTTGGACTAGTGTCCAATTGCCGCCACACACCGGTCGCAGCTTCCTTTCCGCCCCCACAATGAATCCGCCAGAGAAAAAAAAATTTGGAAGCTTCCAACCACCACACCGGGCAAGACACCGAGGAAACCAACGACTTCAATCCCTTCCGTTTCTTCCCTCTTGTCACAAGAAGCACCTGCCGCGCTCGGCCCGGTATATCACACAGAATTTTCTTGAGGAGAATCACATTATCTGGCACCATGTCCAAGGAAGTCGCGGTCGTGAAGAAGACCAAGGAGGAGGATGAGTACACCATCAAGCCTCAGGCTGTCACTCCTGCCGTTGACACGAGCTCGTGGCCGCTCCTGCTCAAGAACTACGACAAGCGTGAGTCTTCCTCTGGCACCTCGGCTCTGCCATCGTCCCTTTTCCTGGGCTTTGGCCGGCGTCGGAGCCTTCAATTGCGGATTTGCTTCGTTTTCGCTGCAGGGTTTGAAGGCTAACTCGTGATCTTAAAAAACTTGCAGTCCTCGTCCGAACTGGTCACTTCACCCCCATCCCCAACGGCTGCTCGCCTCTGAAGCGCGACCTCAAGTCGTACATCAGCTCCGGTGTCATCAACCTCGACAAGCCTTCCAACCCGTCCTCTCACGAGGTTGTCGCCTGGGTCAAGCGCATCCTTCGGTACGCAGAATCCTCTGAACCCTTGCGCGTCACAGCGCGTCTTGAAACCTTTGCTAACTGCTTGGGCCTTGTACAGATGTGAAAAGACTGGCCACAGCGGTACTCTCGATCCCAAGGTCACTGGCTGCCTGATTGTTTGCGTCGACCGTGCCACTCGACTGGTCAAATCTCAACAGGGTGCCGGAAAGGAGTATGTGGCTGTCATCCGCCTCCACGACAAGCTGCCCGGCGGCCAGGCTCAGTTCGCCCGCGCCCTCGAGACCCTGACTGGTGCGCTGTTCCAGCGTCCTCCTCTGATCTCTGCCGTTAAGCGTCAGCTCCGTATCCGAACTATTCACGAGAGCAAGCTCATCGAGTTCGACAATGACCGACACCTCGGTGTCTTCTGGGTCAGCTGCGAGGCTGGAACCTACATCCGAACCCTCTGCGTCCACTTGGGTCTCCTTCTCGGTGTCGGTGGCCACATGCAGGAGCTTCGACGTGTGCGCAGTGGTGCCATGGACGAGACCAAGGGCCTGGTTACCCTCCACGATGTTCTCGATGCTCAGTGGCAGATGGACAACACCCGTGATGAGTCGTACCTGCGCAAGGTCATCTCGCCTCTTGAGACTCTCCTGACCTCATACAAGCGTCTGGTCGTCAAGGACAGCGCCGTCAACGCTGTCTGCTACGGTGCCAAGCTCATGCTTCCTGGTCTTTTGCGTTATGGTTAGTGTTTGCCCTGCTCATTTCTGTTTTTGTTTTACCAATTGGCTAATAAATGTGCAGAGTCTGCCATTGAGCACCACGAGGAGGTTGTCCTCATGACCACCAAGGGTGAGGCCATTGCTCTGGGCATTGCTCAGATGTCTACCGTTGAGATGTCTACCTGCGACCACGGCGTTGTCGCCAAGGTCAAGCGATGCATCATGGAGCGTGATCTGTACCCCCGCCGATGGGGTCTTGGCCCTGTTGCCCTTGAGAAGAAGAAGCTCAAGGCTGACGGCAAGCTCGACAAGTTCGGCCGACCCAATGATGCCACTCCCGCTAAGTGGACTTCCGAGTACAAGGACTTTAGCGCCAACGACACCTCGGCCGCTGCCGCCGCCGCCGCTCCTTCCACTCCTGCCAAGGCCTCTGAGAATGAGGACACGCAGATGGAGGAGGCTTCCGCGTCGTCGCCTGCCGCGGCTGATGATGGCAAGGATAAGAAGCGCAAGAAGCACGAGGGTGAGACAGCCGAGGAGAAGGCTGAGCGGAAACGACGGAAGGCGGAGAAGAAGGCGGCTAAGGCTGCTAAGAAGGCTGCCAAGGGCGAGGCCATGGACGACGACAGCGACTAAGGGGGCCCTGGCCCTGATGTTGGGGATGGATCTGAACCTGAACCTGAACCTGCTGAGCCAGAGCCTGGACCCTGATACCCCAGCCGTAGGGTCTGTGGATATGGGGCGGTGTGTGCATGCTGTACCATATTCTCGTGTTTTCTTCCCGTGTTTGGTTTCTTGCTTAGCTCTTTTTTATGGGACACAGCGGCGTTTGGTTTGAAAATCCTGGTAGGAGTAGATGAAATGCACTCAACGCAAAGGTCGATAAAAGCAACAGAGCAAAGAGCGGAGAATTTGTGATGTCAAGTGCTGGACTAGTTCGTGTTGCAGTGCCGTGGTTCGCGGACCTTGTGCTTGTGTCTGTGTAAGGCTACCGTTCCTGTATGAGATGAGCAGCATTATGCATAACGTACCGAACGGGTAATATAACGGTCGCTAAGCACTGGTGGTGTTGGCTCTGTGCCCTACGGTTCCATCAATTTGAAACGCCTAGGACCTCTAGGCAATGCATGCGCTGGCATCTCTCGGCTACGACGAGCGTGCAAGCTTAGACGATGATGACATTATTCTGGAGACCAGGGTGATCGATCGTGAGTCTTTGCTGGCGCGTATGGTTCCACAGGAGGAGTTCAAAAACCGGGCGCGACCAGGTAGTCGCAGATCCTCAGGGACAGGGCCAACCGAAACACCACGACTGCAGAAACATTGGACGAATCAGGGCTGAGGATGCTATCGCGAGAGTTGCAATGCCCCTGTTTCACGTGGACGGAGACGGCCACGGCAGCGGTCAGTTCGCCTGGACGGGCAATTGTGGATTGAGCCCTCTCCTCTGAGCCTGAGCCTCTTCCTAGACGCATGACATGGCATGAAATTCCATGCCATATCCCGGTCGCGCGGTTACTTGGACACGCGCGACTGGAGCCACCGATGTCCTGGCCGGCCTTGCCCCTACACTGCCTCCCTTGGCTAATCTCAAGTCTTAAAAATACTTGTCTGGAGACCCTGGGCGGTCATATCGTGCCAACTTTGTGAGCCCAAAAGAGGCAAGCTGAGAAGGAGCCCGCATTGAGGTGTTGTCCAAACCGTCCAAGTTGTTGGCTTGGCGGGTTGATGGGGCCATGGTGCCGTCTAAGCGATGATAGCAGCAGAAGGTATAAAGTCAAGCGGTTGGGAGACAGGGAACCGGTTCTTGGGAAAGGATGTCGAGTAGATCTTATGGGTCAGTGAAGTTGAGAACAAGTTGAAAGAGTCAAACGACGACAAACAAACCACGTCAGAGACTGTTGATCAACCATCTGAGTTGCACTTGGACCCAGTGATCGTCCACATGACATCTGAGATTGTCAAGTACCAGGCAGGATTGAGGCTCAACTCGACGATTTATAGCCAGCAGCTGAGTTTTCTTCTCTGAGAGCTGAGACAATACGCCCAAGATGTCTGTGTCTACTGGTCCTTGGCGGCCTATCATCTTCTTCATCCTTTTCTCTCTTTTCAACCCCATTACTGCCCTTCCTGCGCAAAAACCCGGGCTCTCTTCAAGTTCTCACAACTCCCCACTCATTCCCGTTCTCGGGTCACCCCCGAAACACCATATAAGTCGGAGACAAGACGGCACGGAATCCATTGAGCCCCGGCTGAACCTCGACTTCCCGGATCCTTGCCTCGTTCAAGACAGCGAGGGCCGCTGGCTCTCGTTCGCAACAAGCGGAAACGGACACCATATCCAAATTGCTATCACCGAGGACCCTTTCGGTGAATGGACTCATCTCGACCAAGATGCTCTTCCTGGCGTTGGATGGACAAGCGGCCACAACTATTGGGCTCCTGACGTGCGACGACTTGGTGATGATTCGTACATCATGTACTTTTCAGGGGAGCTCCCTGAAGGTGGACACTGCATCGGTGCTGCTCGATCAAAGAACAGCACGGGGCCGTATGAGATGGACCCGGAACCCATCATCTGCCCCCGAGAAGAAGGCGGAGCTATTGATCCGGCCGGCTTCTTTGATGAACCGACCGGCCGACGCTATATCGTGTACAAGGTCGACGGCAATGCGCTCAACTCCGAGGCGCCTACTCCACTCCTTCTCCAACGAGTTTCAGTCGACGACGGCACGACGTTGATCGGCAAGCCGGTTACTATTATGAACCGGATATCGGAGCAAGATGGCCCGCTCGTCGAGGCGCCGAACTTGGTGCGAGTGGCAGACGGACGGTACCTGCTCTTCTTTAGTAGCAACTGGTACACAAACGAGAACTATGACGTTAAGTACGCGGTTTCCGATAACATTGACGGTCCGTATATTCGGGGTGCGGCCCCGTTCCTCAAGACGCCTGCGTTGGGGCTTAGTGGTCCTGGCGGCGGAACCAGTGCCGAGAATGGAGGATTCATGGTGTTCCATGCCCGGTGCGAACCGACGACGAGGTGTATGTACGTGATTGGATATGGACTTTTGTGATTGGCGTTTGAAAAGTTGGGGAAAATGGGTGTATTGTGAGATACCATGGTTGGTCTTGGATATGACGACACAAGCGAGAGCTGGGCGGCTCATAGACGGGACGGCGTTTGACAGTGGTTGGTTGGGATTTTCAAAATGTTTAATGTATTATATCCGTGCTTCCGTTTTCTAAGAATGTTCCACTGAAATAGACTCACATAACTGCTCCCAGCCCGTCTGACTCTGTTGGTTCCTGAAGTTGTTGGCGTTGTTCTCAGACGGGAGAGCCCGAGTTTGATCTCAGCCGAGACCATGGGGCATCGATCGATTGCTCAGGCACTAAGCTAGGTGATCCAGGCGCTGGGAGGGAATCACATCCGCTAAAGTGACCCTCTAATGCGCTATTCGCCGCAACGCAAACTTTAAGCGCTGAAGCCCGTGGAATCCCTGACACTCCAACCGCCCAGCCACGAGGAGTGCGCTGTTTCTGGTCTCTGATTGGCCTCAAGAGGCTCTCGTTTCCCGCCCTACCAGGCACAGAACAAGATCTGCCCCACCTCGAATCTAGCCTGCGAGCAGACTCTCCTCGACACCATCACCATGCCATGCCATGCCATCGTTTGCTTCAACCCACTTGAAGACTTACGCGCCCGCTGCCGTTTCCACCGCCAGCCATGAGGTGCCGTGATTGGTTGCCGGGACGGTGCCGAGGACCTGGGCTCTTCCCGAGCTGAATTTGATTGCAGCAGCATGCAGCCAAGCGTTGCGGCACGGACAATTTGGCGGCTCTGCTGTTCCAAGAACGGACTGGGAGGGTCACAGCGCGGCAACGAGGCCAGCCTGTCTGTCGTTTCTTTTCTATGAAGGGCCCGCCTTCTTGCTGCTAGTGGCTTGTGGCGGTTGAACCTTGCAGCATGTACGCTCTTTCACATCGAGTGATGAGGAGAAGGAGTCGCATCGCCTGGAGTCTGGGTACCATATACTCGGGAGCCTGCTCGTCTTCCTCTATGCCGTCTTTCTATTGTTGATTTCCTTTTCGTTCCCGAGTTTAATTTTCGGTTTGTGTACCGCCTTCGTTTTCTTTTCCCTTCCGTGGCCCGTTTGCTTTGCAAGCGTTGCCCCTTTCCTAATCGTTCTTTTGATACCCTCATTATAATTATTTCAACAAGTATGTTGTAAAGTTAGAGTGTCAGGCACACTCTCTCGGTCTCCATATTTCAAAGCCTTCGTTTCAATCTTTATCCTGTTCATTTTACGCTGCATTTGAGGCGTTTCGCAGCTGGCCTGGCCTCAGTTCTACCTTGACCCATATCGACACTTGTCGCCTACCGAAACCACCACTTTCATTAGAAACAATGGCTCGCTCACAACAGCCAGCATCCCTCAAGATGACCTTCCTTTTCGTATTTCTTTTATCCTTGTTCTCGTCTTTAGCCCCGGCCCTGCAGGTTACGCCCAACTCGCCCTGCGCTCAATTCTGCCTCGATTCTTCCGACCACGACAGCTCCAACCACAAATCATCAAGTACTCATGGCGATGATATTGTATGCAACGATGACGAGTTTGCGAGCAGGTCGGAGGGCCAAAAGTTTCAGAGATGCCTTAGTTGTCTGCAGGACAGCACTTTTAAGAACGGGGATGAGAACGATCAGGATTGGTTTTTGTGTAAGTACCCAAGCTCAGACTACATATTCCATCCAAGCCTCTAATCTTGTCCATTATCAGACAACCTACGATATTCCTTTGACTATTGTGTTTTTGGCTATCCCAACGCTACTGGAATTGGGTCCAGTCCATGTATCACCTCCGAGGCTTGTGGACCCCTTGAGAAGGCCTTGAAGAAGGGCATTACCGAACCCGATGATCGAAAGCAGTACGACTACTGTGATGTCGACGGCAAAGCCATGCTCGGTAATTCTTATGGCAACTGCCAGGCTTGTATCACGGTAGACAGCACTCGTACTATCATCTCGAATTGTGAGTTCCTGCCCCGTCCAGTTGACTATGGCCGTATCTAATACTTGATTCAGTCTTGGTGGCTCTTGAAGCAGGATGCCAACAACGACCCAAACCGGGTGCCACTATCAGCCTGAACGACACTGTTTTCAGCGAGTCGAGTGTTGGAATAGCTGACCCGTCCGCTTCACTCGCCCCTGAAGATTCCCACGCTCTTCCCAACTCTTCTATTGCTGGGATTGCTGTCGGCGGATTTGTTTTCCTTTTGATATCTATGGGCTGCATTTTCGTGCAGCACCGCAAGCGCAAGAACCGCTCTGCCCTGAACCGGCCATCGTCCTGGTCGTTCCGCTGTCAAACCCATTTGACCCCCCGCCAGCCAGACTTCGGCCCCCTGGACCGTGACTACTTCGGACGGCCATATATGGATGAAGAGAACTCTCCAATACAGCCGACCCAATTGAACTCCCATCCCCGGAGTGCTATGAGTGGGTTACGTACAAGCCACAAGCTTGATACGCTATGCACCTCCATCCCTCACCCACCTGCCGCCCATACCACGACCCATCAAAGCCCAGCTGAGGACGTCTCGCCGACCTCAAGCATATCAAGCTGCTCTACTACTGCACCTCTACTCTTCAACGCCCCGCTTGGACACCAAGTCGCCTCACCCGGAATAAGCTCTCCCCTTTTCAGCCCGGGCTTCTCTGTTGCCTCTCCCCGCACTCCTCGGACTCCCCGCTCAGGCACATTCCCTCCACGTGAACAAAGTGATAGTAACAATCCCTGGCTGCAGGAACGCGCCAGTGGATCAGGAAAGGGTTTCTTCAAGAAGAGGGACACAAGGAGCTTCCAAGCTCCCACCGAGACCCGCAACATTAAGATTGTATTTGATCCGCCACCCAAACGGGCCAGATGAGTGTCACAAAAAAAATCTTGTCATTGTCTCTCGTTTTTAAGAGTGTTTTATGAGCGTCGGCGTTGAGGATGGGAAGGATCCTGAGCACACTTGGACACAAATGCGCTCTAGGTAGGATGGGGGTGTCTGGAGCGCTTGTTAATTCGGCAAGATATCATGGATCTTTGTTCAAAACAAATAAAATCGCTCGGCCTAGCTGTTAATGCTGGGATGTGTAACTCTTATCTCCTATGGAAGTGAATGAGACTGTAACACCGCACATTGGAACCGAGGTAGGCATCTAAACAACCATTCCATGAGTTAAATAACACAATGGTCTAGGATATGGACATACATCCTTATGCTATTATAGGTCTGAGCTTATGTTAATTTATAAAGATATTAGACTAGGCCTGGATAAAGTGTTCAATACCTTTATGATAGTCTTTGTATAAACTTGACCTAATGTGAGTTATAGCGTGAGTTCTCATGGCGATGAATATCTGACATCGAAGGCTATCTCGCTTTGCCTCGTTCTGAGCTTGGCGTATAAATCTCCTTAGCCCAGAGTGGGATTCGCTGTTGATGTGTTGGTTCAACTTGCTAGGGATCCAACGCTTGGCCTTTGTCTCGTCGTGGATGGAGTCGCCCTCAAGATAACGAGGGCAAGTCACAGTCGTATGGTGGTGGTGCTTTGACCCAAAGCCTGAGCCTTCGGTCCCGACGGTAAGCTAGACCTCCATCGCAGCGTCATTTCAGCACTGATCTTCGAGGATAGGTCTTTTGCTGTCTTACGTCGAATACTGTAGAAGGTTAACCCTTCGACGAACCCAGCCTTGACACCCCGAGTCTTGAGTTATTCCGTTAAAGCGTCAGATGACATCGGTTGATCAGGGCGTACTGAATGCCTTCGTGGGCCTCCCTTCAGAAGAACGGGCTTATCTCGAAACTCATCCTTGATCAGGATGTTCTTCTCTCGGCGGCCAAATAAACCATCGAGGTTATCGATACCGACTAGTACGCATCTACGCAAAGCAATCGTAAGGATTCGATGCGGGGCGGAGAGCTCGAAGTTCATCTGGCCTTTGGGACTATGGAAGGATCTAGATGGATCGACGGTTAGATATGAAGATAGTTGACGTTGAGGTAGTGCTAGATACTCACAAGATCAATGACTTGTTGGATTGCTCTTTCTCAGGATCGACTGAGTTCGTCTTAAGGTTGCGAATTGTTGCTCAGACATAAAAACCCCCAACAGTCGACGTTAGTTTGATCTCGAGATCGCCCCAAACCAGGGCAAGCCAGGTGGTGGCATTCTGCGAGCTCAATGCAGGGTGACTCCCGAATACCACAATCCATCATGTGCAGCAACTCCCAAGTGCGAACGCAGCTCTGGTTCGGGGCGGATGATTGAATAGGTACGAATGTTGAAGGCTTGTTGGAGACATCTCATCATCTCAGTCATTTCGTTGTCAAGCCAAGACTGCTTGAGAAGGACGACCTGTCGCTCGGGATACTCGCGAAAAACCCAGAAGGACTGCTCAATCGGATCGGGGAAACACAGCCGGTCCATGTCATCATGGCTCAGATCTTGACCTGCTTGGTGAGCGCAACCTTGCACCAGCTTTGGTATAGGTGGAGATGGTGATTCTGTTTCAGCTGTGTCCGGAGCGAAACATGACGGAATCCACGAGCCAGCTGGTCCAGCTCCTTGGACCGCTGGTTGATCACGAACAGCTCCGAGTCTTCTGCATCGATATCGATGCCCTCGACACGCAGAAGAAAATCCTTGAACTGTTCATTCCGGCGACCAATTTTGGGCGCCAACATCGGATTGAGGTTTTCTAGTTGATCTTGTTAGACCGCTCTGTAGCCCGGAATGTCCACGTGTGCACGAACCTGTTCTCTTTGGCCAGTTCAAGTTGCATCCAGAACATACCATTTCTAGGTTGTTATGAGTGATTGGCATTGCCGACGTTAGGCATGTGAAGAATGGAGTAGTGGTTTTGATATATGAGGATGTTGGAGAAGATGAGTAGAAAAAGTGACCTGACGGAGATTTATCTTGAGAAACGGGTATAGCAGAACCTGATTGACAGCTCCTTTTGCTTTTCGGTCGTTGGCAGCTGTTGACGGCTGTCGGCTCGAGTTTGCCTTGACTTAACATGAACAAACAAAGCTCACCCCTCTCACCCTGTTTTTGTTTTTTTGCTCAATTTTCGTTTGGTCTCTCAACTCTGTTTGTGCCTTTCCCCGGCTCCCCTTTCGCCAGACTGTGCAAACTGACTTCCCTATGGCTTAGGACCTACTAACCCATGCCCAGCCGCTATTCGTAGAACCTTTCCCTACTTCGGTCCTTCAAGTTCTCATTCACATATATACTACTACCACCAAGATCTGCACTAGGGTCGTTCATCAGCGCATCGAAGCATCAACACCTTCCCTTGATCACGTGCTCAACAACATCGAGGATTTGCAAGCTGAGTCTTCTCCAGGGGCTAGAAGGTGAGTTAATTGTGGGATCCATCCCGGAAAAAGAATATCCTTTGACCCTCCTGACAGCCTGGCGCCCACATTGAAGAACTTGGTATTTCCACCCCTGAGCGATCATACTCTCTCGTCGACACCCTCAGACCAGAAGGATCTTGAGAGAATCAAGAGAGCATGGGACCTTCGTTCTCAAAAATGGACCCCCGAAGTTAAAAAAAACCATCATTCGCCTGCTGCCGAATGTCCGCGCAACAGACTCCAACCGTACACAGCCGAGCGGCCACAAGGTGTGGAAAGAAGGCCGCAAGCCGTGGAATCTGGGGCACTGGGTGATCATGCATGCTATCCACGGCCCAGAAAAGCTATCCTCTATGAAGAGCGAGCTTGAAAAGAAGTACCCCGAGGTCAATGTGCATGACCCATATAGTAGAGAGAGCACCAAACAACCCCCTGCCCATTCTCATCAAGCTGTCGACTATCAGCTGCCTGCACACTCTCAGCAAGCTGTCGGCTATCGACAGCCCCAACCTTCGCATGAGGGGGGAGGGGGGTCTTGGATAGGGGTCAAAACATGCTTCAAAGGACAAAAAATGCTGTCAACTGAATATGCTTAGGAGAAGGACCCTGGCAACCAGCAGCGTAGCACGTTGGGTAGCCTATTAGCTACAGCAGCAGATGTCGGGCAGCCTGTTCAAGCTCAAGCCAATCCAATCCACAGTACAAATATCGTGAAACCACCAAACAGCATATTGCCCTGTTGATAATCCAACAGCATGTTCGTCGCAGTACAGGGTGGTTAGAGGCCATGCCTGAGCCCTGTCCAAAACACCGCCCCGACGAGTATTTACTCACTCAACTTCGTCGATCACCAACAAGCAGCCAAGCGTGATTGGTTTAGTGGTAAAATTCTCCGTTGCCATCCGAGCAGCGTCGGGGAGCCCTGGGTTCGATTCCCAGATCACGCAGCAGCGAGCGTCACAGCGAGCTGATATCAAGTTGCGACCAGCGTAATTGGTTTAGTGGTAAAATTCTCCGTTGCCATTCGAGTAACGTCGGGGAGCCCTGGGTTCGATTCCCAGATTACGCATTTCTTTTTGCCCTTCAAAGGAGAAGTCCTTCTTTTTTCGGCTTTAATGTTTGGTCGTTGTTGTGGTGGACGCAAGACGATGTTGCGGGCCGTATGTTGGGAAAGAGCTTGCCCCAAGCTGTGATCAGATGGCTAATAAAACCCTTGACAGAGAGTAAGGCAAGGCTCTTCTTAATAGATGATTATTTTATCAATTGCTCAACCTCAAGCTTTAACTAGTAATTAGGTAGGTTGGGATTTATATCAGTTTATAATATTGCTTCTTTCAACTGTATACCTACCTCCCTCGACTGCCGTGTGGTCAAGAAGGTCAACAAGATGTGACTGTAGCTTACTACACTGCTTCCTTCTCAAAATGAAGAACATTCTATGCGAACATAATGAAATTTATCCCCGGGGCTCTCTTGTCACTCGGAGGTCCTAGACCCCTGTGTCATTTGACTCACGGAATGGTTTGTTTACATGTCTCGGTTCCAATGTGCGGTGCTCCTGTCTCATTCACTTCCATCGCTTTTTCGATTAGGTCAAACAAGGAGTAATTTATTGGTCACTGCAGTAGTGCAACATGTCTTGCCAGCTTGGCAAATGGTATCTCAAACTATGTAAACTCTCACGATAGGGAGCGTGAAATCCGTCTTCATTTGATGACTCTATTCGTCGAGTCGCTTGTTCTGGTAAGGAGACTCCTCATCAGCGGTCAAACCAGCGCGACCTTCAGGCAGCTCATTAAGCTCATCTTCGTGAATATCAAGGTCATGGAACTGGAACCAGAAGCAAGTACCGGCAATGACAGCCAGGATCGCAACAACACCATAGTTCCACACCAGGAGAGGGTCAGCAGCGAGACCAACAAGGGCCTGTCCGAGAGCAGCCGAAAAGGCCGTCATGAAGAGGGCAACAGCTTGGACCATGGATCGCATGTTCTTGGGGGCCTTGGAGAAGGCGTACTCGAGAGACGTGATAGACGCAAACACTTCCGAGAGGGCAATGAGAACGTAGGAACCAGTCTGTGCCCATACGTTGATGGGGACCTCAGCACAGCCCTCTCCAGATGCGTACTTTCCACACTCGGACTTTTGGTAGATGTAATGCTGGACCACCGCAGCCCAAATCATAGCGGAGGCTCCGGTAAAGAAACCGGCTGTAATCTTCTTGATAGGGGTAAATCTGATGCCAGTCTTTCGCAGGGCAGGGTAGATAAAAAAATCGTTGAGCGGGATGAAGATGAGTAGAGCGAAGGGGTTAAGGTTAGAAAGAATGTCGTTGGGCACACCGTGGCGCTGCATCACAGCGGCTTGCGAGATGAGGTTGTTGTTGACTATTACAACTGTCAGCTACCACATTCTCCAAGATAACATATTGATATTACTTACTTTGGTTGTAGCAGAGCCAGAAGATGGGGTACCAGCAGAAGACGGCACAAGCGGCGAATCCACGACGGACCTCATCGACCCAGGCGTCATCAAAGGTCATCCACTTGGGACGAGTCTCGTCAGTGAAGCGGGAAGGCTTGACATTCTCCCAAAAGGTCCCGTCGTGAAAATTTCGCCAACAACTGAACGGGTTCAAGGACCAGCGGCCTTTCTGAGCCAGGGTCCAGATCCTGAGAGCCGGACCAAGAACAGAGCCTCCAGGAGGGCGTCTAGTATACCGGGAGCGCCCCCACCACATTATCAGGGGACAGAGGCACAGCATCACTGTGGGCAATGTGTAGCTGAGCCAGAATCCGACGTATTTCTCGCAGTACACCATCTAGTTTCATCCGTTAGCTTTGCTGAAGTATCTCGGCTGAGAAAGAGCTTGGCATGAATGGCAACGAATCAGGGACATAGCTAGTGCAAACAAAGAACCTCCTAGTAGATTAGGTAGGAGACTGACACTCGGGGCTTGAATAAGTGGAATGTGTGGTGATCCGAAGTGCCGGCTGTGGTCCAGAAGGGTGTCACGTGCCCCGGCTTACCGGCCCCACTTGAGGCCGGTGAGTCGGCGAACCCGAAATCGTCCGGGATGCCTTCATCGACCATCATCGCAATTAGGGAATAAAACTTACCGTAACCTGTCCAACTAACGCTCCAACATTGATGAAGAAGTAAAACCACATGTAGATTCGCTCAATGGTAATGGCGGGATCGACAATTACACGCTCACCGGACTTGAGAGTCTTGACATGCATGTGCTGCTCTCCAAGCTGCTCCACGATCAAGGGGTTGACGTTGGGCTTGAAACCACCAGTTCCAAAGCCAATAACCAGAATAGCAACGATCATGGCACCCAGGGCACCATCGCCTTTGATAACCGGAGGAATTGCCGACAGGATGAGAATGATGTGGCCAAGGATGTCGATGCCAAGGGCCCAGCAGATGGTCTTGTAACGGCCCCAGTATTGATCGGCGACATAGGCACCGAGAAGTGGCATGAAGTACTGCCAGAACTGATTAAAGGTGGTGAGACCGGTCGAAGCTCGCTGTCCCATTCCGAGAGCACCGGGCTGGACCGAGTCGGCACCGGTGGAAGAGCCTGGCGGGAGGGGCTGCTGGATGAAGTTGGTAACTGAGTTGGGTTAATGATATGTATCTCAAGTTTGTCTTGGTGCATGCAGACTTACAAACAACAGTGCATCCATAGTAGGAGAAACGCTCGCACAGCTCGATAAAGGCGATACTGAAGAGCTTGAGGGGAATGGTGTTTGCTACTCGTCTCAATTGCCCCAGCTCATTGGCCGTGGGAAACTCGCCGTCGGGAGTAACCGTGTCAGGCGCGCTCGCGGGGACTGGGGCATCGGTCTGCGGGGGAGGGGCAGCAGAAATGGAGGCTCGCTTCTCAGCCAGCAGAGAGGCTTGTTTCTCGTCAATGACCTCGGCGCGCAACTCGGCGACCGCAATGGGCTCGGCGAGGTTGTCTCCTGCGGGTGCCATGCTGGATGTGCTCTGTCCCTGGCTCTATGTGCGATTTGGCGACAGACAATGGCGATGTTGTATCAGCTCAGTGCGAATGCGAGCTCAAGGAAGACGCTGCTGGGGCAGGGTCTTTATAGCCAGCCCTGTGCTGCGAGGGTCTGACAAGGGGTCCCGCTTCGTGTAAGTCCAGGTCTCAGATGGAGGGCTGCCAGTGGACGATCCCAAGGGGAGGGATGTCGCGCGGAGAGTGAACCGAGAGCCAAGAGTGCGAGCTTGACGAGGACATGGGCTGAGGCATGGGCTGGGACCAGTGAATGGAAGGTCTCGAGGCGAGGAGGTTATGAGGCGTATCTCGAGGGGCAAGGATGGTATGAAAGAAGAAGGGGGGCCATCGAGCCACTGTGCTCTTTTGTTCCTCCCGCTGTGTTTAA
>JAADYS010000425.1:0-10304 GCA_012931995.1 Fusarium albosuccineum | reverse complement strand
CCTTCCGTGCTTGTCAAGTTTATAGGTGTAAACCCAATGGCATCCTAGGATCTGATGCCCTGCGGCGTGCGCTCGGGGAACCTTCTCCCAGGAGCCGGCCACCTTGTGGCCCTGTAGATGACTCTTTTCTGCTTCTTTGAACTCATCCCTATAAGGGTGTTGTGCCAGCTGACCGTTGGATGGGAGAGGACAGAGGTTCCTCCAGTGAGTGCCGATTAGGCTGGCTTTCTTCTTTTTCGGCGAGCTCTTGGGGGCGCTTCTAGCTGCTCTCTCAGCAAGAGTGCCCAGTGCCCTCATCTGGAGTCTTGTCTCATCTCGGCTTTTATCTTCACCGGCGTGCCTTCGCTGTTGGAGCGGCGGCATATCGCCCTTATGGGCCAATGTACTCCTGTTGAAGTTTCCAAGGCGCCCACCCTGCGTGGCTGCTACTGGGTGATCAGGCCAATGCGCTCTACGCGGGTTATCCTCGAGTCTCTTGCGTGGTCTTATGCCTGCTAGAAAAGCGGCTTTCCATGATATTCGATGTGTAGTCCGCTCTCTCGGCGACTCTTCCCCGAAGGGGCTGCCTTCATCTTCATCACCACCCCCCACGCCGACGGCTGTAAAGAAAGCTGCCGGCGGAGACTGCGGCGGAGTCGGCATAGGTTCAAATCTTGCCTTTGTGTAGGAGTTATCGCTCGAGGTTCGCTGTGCATTCGCAGAGGCGTCGGCGTGCTCTTCTATGTCATCTCCTTCTTCGTCAGCATCCTGTGTAGCTCTCATATTCTTGCTTGCCTTGATCAATTGATCAATTCGTTGCTGTATGTCATGTAGGTCCATTTCTCTGATCTCTTCGGCGAGCTTCGGCAAGCTGCCGTCGAAGTGTCGGTGCTCATCGAAGACGACATCTCGTGTTGTAAATACTTCATTTCTCAATGGATTCCAGATCCTGTATGAATTGCTCGATGTGTAACCAACGAGGAACCCTAGCCAAGCCCTCGGCGCGAGCTTCCTCTTCCGCTGGCGGCCCAATTGTGCGTCACTAGTCATAGCGTACGCCCTACATCCATAGGATCGTAGGTGTGAGAGGTCAGGCCGAGCGAGAGGCGAGCACTCGCCGAGGCGAAAGCGTGAATGGAATAGCTCGTACGGTGACTTCCACCCCCTAGAGGCAGCTGGCGTTCGATTGTAAAGGTATGTTGCACAGGTCGTTATTTCAGGCCATAGGACTTCCGGAAAGTTGGCTCCAATTCTCATGCATCGAGCTTTGGTCTTGATGACTCCTGCTATACGCTCCGCACCCCCGTTCTGGGCCTGAGTGTTAGAAGCCGAAGGCTCGACGACGATCCCGCGAGCACTCAACGATTGAGTGATATCCGGGTGCCGTAGCAGCTCGTTGTCGGTCTCGATCCTCTTCACCCTGATCCCGTACTGGGTCAGCAGCATAGCTAGGAAGTCATCTAGCGTCGGCGACAGTGCGTCGGACGTTCGCTCTGTAAGGTAGAAGTCCCAAGTGTAGCCTGTGGCCCGGCAAGTGACCATCATCGCAGAAGAGAACCCTGCATAGCCCTGCTCAAAGTCGTGAAAATCGATAGCTAACCGATCACCCGGCGAAGCAAGCGCGAGAGACTCTCTTGGCGCCCTTCGCACTTGTCTCTTCATCTTGCCTTGAGCGCACGAGCTGCACTTATGCATCGGGATACGCTCGGCGAAGGTCAGGCGAGCTCCTCGCGCAGCGTTCGGTAGCCGCGGAATAACATCAGGGCCTGGATGACCGAGGCGTTGATGCCATCGCTCTGCATCTCCTTGAATAGGTCGTCTCTTTGTGTATGTGGTGTATCTATTCCTCTGCGGAGGAACAGGCGCTGGGTTGTTCTTTGGTAGCTCTGTGGTCGCGGTCATCGCCGCGTCTTCGGCGAGCCTTCGGTGCTCAAGAACCTGCTGGTTATGTATCTCTCTAAGGTGACATAGGAAGCTATGATCTGATCGTCTCAAGCAGTTGTTGCCGGGGCTTGTATCCCACCACAGGCCGCGTTTCCTTAGCCTCGTAAAGGAGACTAGATTCGCTGCGAATTTCTCGCAGTACACCACATCGTGCAGCCGCAGCTTCTTCGGCGAGCTGTCGGCTCCTTTCACTGTGATATCAACTGATCCATAGCCATCAATAGCTACAGGGATCGTTCCTGCCCACAGGAAGTCCCCGGGCGCGGCGGCGGTTAGCCGAGTGAAGCGCGAGAGATCGTTGAAGATATGTACTGTAGCTCCTGAGTCAAGGATAGCTGAGTTCTTCAACGCGTAAGTTGACTGTTGTGAGGAGTGGAAGGCAGCTTGCGCCTTTCCTCTGCATCTGCCGTACAGTCAGTCTGAAGACTTCGATCTCTTTACCTTTCTGATCCGATCCGCGAGCGACTCGTCGGCGAGCACTCGGCTCTTCACGAGCTCAGTGATCCTGCCGTCAGCCTTCCACCAGTCGGGTCTAATCTCTTCGATCACATAATAGCAAGCTGAGAGCGGGTGGAAGCCATAGCAGGCCTCACACTTGCCGGACCTCTCTTCTCCCTCGCTCCATTCGCGCTTGATAGGGCGACTGCTGCTTCGGCTGTCTCTCGGCGTGCCCTCGCGGACTGATGGGCTACGCAGGTTCCGTCCCCTTTGCGCTCCTCGATGGCCTCTTCCGCGCCTCCCTCTTCCACGGAGGGTGTTCCTTTCTTGGTTATCATTCGTATCTTCAATGCTCTCAGTTGTATCGGTCGGCGAGCCTTCGGCGGTCGTAGGGCCAAAAGCTCCCGGCTTGGCCTTTCCACGGGGCATCATATGATCATTTGCAACGCTATTCAGGAAGAATCGCGTGTCTTGCAGCACCTTTGCTGGTGTAAGGGTGTTCTTCCTCATCTCTTCTAGGTGTGAAGAGTGATAGGAGTAGATCCAGGTCTCGTAACAGCTTCGGCCAAGGGCCTGCGTGTATTCGGCGAACCATAGGCTTGCTTCCTTTGGGTCCTCAAATCCTGCTTCAAGGAGCTCGTGATACGCTTGATCCCACTTATTCAGCCAGTCTTCCACTTCTTTCTTCGTCGATAGTCTCTTTCGGTGAGGGATCGCGAGGGTTTCGGCGTATCCTTGGCGGGCTCGTGTCTTGCGGTCGAGTAGGTCAATGCCTAGGTGTAGCTTTAACGAGGCGTACCACTCGTCGATCTCGTTATCTGCGGTGCAGTGTCGGCGAAGGTGCTCCGAGCTCACGGTCTCACGCATCCATTCTTGTAGGTTGTCGATCTTCTTCATAAGGAGCTCGTGATCCTTCCTTTCGGACGTGTATTCCGCGTTCAACGCGGTCCAAAGAGGCATGTCATCGATATGTAGCTCCGTGACGTCTGTTGCGCGCACACTCGCCGAGCGGTTGCCGTCAGCGTTCCTCTTGTAGAATCGCTTTATCTGTGGCCTCGATGGGGCGACTATAGCTTCATTGAGGCTTAGGCCAAGTCTCTGTGATGCCTCGGGGTCGATATAGTCCCAAAGCTGGGCGCGTTTTGCCTTCGATTTGAACTGATCAGCCCAGAGGGTCTAGTCTTCGGTGGTGCGTAGGCAAATCCTCGCGGAGGATTCGGCGTTCAAAGACATCTTGAGTAATTGATCAATTGATTGATTGGTTGATTGCGCAAGTGGCTAGTATTTCGACTGTTAATTGTCAGATGTAATGATGTGTGTATTGTTATTATCTGTATGATCCTCGGCGAAGCCTCGCTAAGGGGAAGGCGCGATTTCTGCGACTTCCTAATTGAGCCTAGTGTCATCACGTGACACCCTTCAAGGCATGTGGCAGGCTGTCACATTTGACAGCAACACCCGCGCCTACGCCACCTATGCCGCCGGGGGGTCAAAGAAAGAGGAAGAAGCCTGCTGTGCCGATTGATGCCCTAGCGGATGCGATAAGAGGCATCGTGAGGGAGGAGCTGCAGCGTGTGCGGCCTAGCGAGGGCGCCTCCCTTCAGGAAAGGCATCACGAAGAGGTCCAGGTGGAAGAGGCGGCTACAACTCGAAGATATGGGCGGCCCGGGACTATCCGGCGCTCAGAAGCAGTACAGAAGGAGATGGAAAGGATCCCCAGCGGATTTGAGAGGCACGAGCTTCCTCAGAGTTCAAGGAAGCTTCCCTATCGCGGCCTCAAGGAGTATCCTCGATATTTTCGTGTTTTGGCAAGCCAATCGCAATCAACAGAGGGTATCTCTACGGCTGAGAATGAGTGTCTAGAGGCATTCTCTACACTCCCTAGTTTACGGTTAAATACCATAAAAAATGAGGGTCACGAAGAGAGGCAGCCAAAACGGCAGCGACAGGCAGGCTCGGCACGGCATGGCAGGCTCTTACCTTACGAGCAGTGCATTGATCTAACTTGGCGATAGCTTCACAATTGATGACGTGTGCACCTAAAGAAGAAGGCGGTGACGTTAATTGAGTATATTTTGGGAAGGCGGTGAGCTATTTTACCGCCTCTAACCGAAATAGGAAATGCACAGGACTAAGAAGAAAGTTGCACAGGACTAAGATAGTAACCCGCTGCTCACTATCCTTCATCAGCTAACCTTTCCTAAACAAGTAATCGGCGACTATGTCGCTGCTAAGACTTTAGAGCCGGAGATATAGACCGTAGGAGACTATTGGATTTCTAAGACCTAGACGGGCCCTAACTGATGGGGGCTCGTATAGCATTCGAGAACGGTTCTGCAGCATCCTCTTTGAGCGCAGTTCTAAAAACGTCACCGCAGGGGCGCATCTGCAGGTTCACACTAATGAGAACAGATGGTATCCACTATAATGTGATCTATTGTATAAGGTGCTGATGGGCTACCTGCGAGTTGTGATAGCACAGAAGCTGCTCAACCATCCTTCTATCTGCTAGCTAACCTTTCCTAAACAGGTAATCGGCAAACTGTCTCGCTCAATTTCGTTAGTGCATAGACTAAAAAAACGGCGGCGATCAAACTTACCAGGGGTCCCTCATCCGAATCAGGCTGTGGAGTTAAACCCTGGTTGGTGGCGCTCGATATAGACAGTATCCGATCTGGGCGTTCTACCAACAGATGAGACTATCCTCAGATAGGTAAGGGGGCTTGTGCTGCTTGCGTCGCATGGCAGCACAGCTTCGTCGCGGGGCTTGGTTCCAGGTGGTTGGCTAGTGGTGGCGTCCACTGGCATATCGAGAAGCTAGGCTTCGGATCTGCCATGCAATGTCGCTCACCCGCCCGGACTATCCACAAGGGCCCGGCCCCTTGCCTGGTGCGGTGCAAGCCTCCATCTGCAAGCCCTCGGAGGTTGTTGGTGGTGCACACTGAAGCTCGAAAGTCAAGCCAGGCCATGTCGGGCATAGAGTAGAGTTTCCATTTTGAGAAGGTAATTCGTTCGTGTCACAAACACTATCGAGGAGGCCCTTGCAGAGGCGGCAGATAACCCAGACTTGTCTTTGAGGAGCTGCAAGGTCGAAAACGTTCCCGACTGTGCAGTGAGAGCCAGACGCTAATTCCAACCTCACTTTTGGCTGTCACTTTGTCTGTCACTTTGGCCTCACCTCCCTCACTCAGCCCCCCCCCAATAACACACACATACACACAGCCCATGCCGTCTTTTTGACTCTTTTGACTCTTATCTACTTTTTTTTGTCTCAGCTGTTCCTTACCTCTTGACTCTAAAAAATACCCCGTGACGACGCCCCCCGCCCCCCATCTTGAGCAGTTTCATTCAAAAACTTATGGCACACGTTCACATACAAGTCCAGGGAAAAAAGAGTGTTGCATAGCCCGAGATTGAACTTGTAGAGTTGGGGAATCAAAACCTGTAGCATCGTCACATACGAGTCCAGGACAAAAGAGTGCATTTAACTTGTTTGTAGAGTTGGAATCAAAAGAGTGCAAGCCTCAATTCTACAAACCCTTGACCGTGACACTCTTGTGCAAACTACCATCCATGCCTATCACCCCCAACCCAAAAAAAAGTTGCGACAGACTCAAAATCCCTTTAACCCGCATAGTAGTAGTAGTCCTCGTCCACGTTCCAGGCAGCAGGCTTGGGTGCGTTCTCGGCTGTGCCCCTCGTTAGTCAACATCCATCACTTGAAGAGCATCGAGCGTCTGTACTTGCCTCGCTGAAGCTCAGTGACCTGGCGAACAAGTCCCTCGGCAGGGTACCAGGCGCTGGAAATGTCCATGATGCGATTCTCAACAGGAGTGTTGGCGTCAAAGGCCACAGAGGGGCGAGGCACCGCATCGAATGGGTAGTCCCAGTTGGGATCCTCGGCGCGGGGAATGGCAATCGGGAGGTACGGAAGGTTGGCGAGGTCGTCGGCCTCCCAGCAGTGGATGCTCGTGCCGGTAAAGTAGGCGTGGTCGTACCGGGCGCCGAGGATCTCCTGAGCTGCCTGGTAGGGGTCCCTGGACACCAGCTTGACAAACTGCGCCTTGTCCGCCGTGGTGGGGACCCCAAAGTCGACAGGGTTTGACTCAGAAGTCATGATGATGCCGTTGCTGCTCAGTCCCATCTGCATTACAAGCTTGTGCCCCTGCTCGCCGAGGTAGCCAGCATTGACAAGCGTGCTGAGGAGCTCCACCTCGGTGGTCGGGTAGTCAGTAGTCTCGAGGTGACCCATGTTCTTCTGCGACAGGGCTGCTTCGTTCTGCTCAGCAACCCACTTGCCCTCGCTGTTGGTCTTGACCTCCCACCCCAGAGCAGCGAGGTACTCGTTGGGCGCCATGATCTTCATGATGGGGCAGCAGACGAGGAGGAAAGCCGACAGGTTGACCGCCTTCTTGCCAAGGTTGTCGCGGACGAAGGAGTAAACCTTGGCGATCAGGGCCCATTTGTTGCGGTCGTGGTCCTTGTTCCAGAGCGTCGTGAGGAACCCAGACACGACCTTTTGCGGATATTCCGGAAACAGTCTGAGGTAGTATGCTTGTCCCAGGTCAGCATCGGCATTCGTCGGCAGAAATTTGGCACTCACTTCGAAAAGCCATAAACGCATTGAGAGGACGCTTGGCCCGGTCTTCCTGAGCCTGAGCATCACCAGATCCAGCCGAGGCAGCCGAGGCAGCCGAACCGGATCTGATCTTGGCTATGGCCGTGTTGTAGTACTGGGAAGCAACCTCGAAGAGGGTCTTGTCAGCCATGACAGCCAGCAGCTGATCAATAGAAACACCTGCAAGGTGCTGCGCAAGCTCTTCCCTAGAAGCAGAAGCCATGATGCCGGTGCAGATGTTTTTGAAGGTAGGAGTTTGTTGAAATTGGTGAAATGAAGTGAATGAGGCTGAAGCCAGAGGAGAGGCCTGAGATTCAAATCTCAGGCGTGAGGTGTGTTCGGGGGAAGATTTCTTGAGAAGGAGGGAGGTGTGTGATTTAAAGTGATTGTTGTGGGGTGCGAACAAGGGGGGTGCTATGCACGGACGATATGCAGGGTGGAGGGGTGGATAAATGGAGGGGTGTAAATGCAGTGTGTCTGAGCAACCACTATAACCTCCTAAGGCCGTAGAAACAGGAGGTACCTTCGTAGAAACAGGAGGTACCTTTGTAGAAACAGGAGGTACCTTAGGTCATTCGATTTATTACGCCCGAGGACGGGGGCTAGATGAATTATTCTGTAGGACTTCGCAAGCTTGGCTGGTACCGTGCTCTTAATATTTGACAAAGATGAGACAAGACGAGACGATATGACATTTTATGATAACTATCTTCTAGAACCTGCGTAACCTTAACTGCCTCTCATTATCTGATGCGCTTTCTGAAGGTCATCAGGAAAAAATCGTCCAAATTCTCGTCTGGATCGCTTTGAGACTCAAAAGCTTGGCACATGGTAGTCATGAAGGGGAGAGTGAGATACCCGCCCATGTCCGCGCGGGGCTTCTGGATCTAAAGTACATAGAGCATTAGTATCTGCGGGCCAAACTTCGAACTGTGGAAACGCTTACAGCTGGTGTATAGAACAGGTGCTGGAGGGTAGTATCATCGTTGTCGATAGAGGTCTTCCTTCATTGTCAGCGTAATATTTTTAACGACAGGGAAAGAACGAACCATCTCATTTGGGTTCTTCTCGGCATACTTCCTGCCCGAAAGCTCCTCGAGGCGCCTGAACTGGCGGATGCTCTCAAGCTCTGAAATGTGGCGTCGGCCTGTTGTGTCCTCCTTGGATGCGTTAGTCATTGTACGTAAATTCGCGGAGGGTTGACTTACGAGATCGATATCCGTGCGCGCATCAGCGTACATGCCTGAGAAGTAGTCCGTGATCGAAAGAGCCGTGCTGGGCAGTTTGTACTCGATCCTTCGCGAATGTGGACCGGACCCTGAACAAAACGTGGGCTGCTGGTGGTTCTTAATGTAGTTGTTCCATGGGGAACCTGGGACCTTTGCATATGGATGCCAGTATGGCACCGAGTGCCATCCGGGCAACCGTGCTACCTTGATCAGCAGCTTACTCCCTTTGTGAGAGATTCTGACGTCTCCTCGGGTCACACCAAACTCGACAGCAGGTGGTTCTGGCCTCTGTGTCTTTTCGTAGCCTTGCCCGGCAACCGAGAGCGATACCTTCAATAGAAGCGCCTTGGCACGTTGGAAGTCGACGTACGGCGGCAAATCGCGCCAGGGGAACTCGTCCAGATGAGTCCTGATTGCATAGGCGACGTAAAGGAAGGCAACGGTTGTGTGAGTGATGAGGCAGGCAGCCTGAAGCTTCGGATGGACAGGCTTCTGCCAGGCATCGGCTACCGCAAGCAATGCCATCAGGCCCAGGTTAGCGACAGGGAACTCGACGCTGTAGCCTTGCTTCCATGGGAGTATCAGGCGACCGAGTCGCCATTTCTCAGGCGCGTCACGACGCCCCTGGTGTTGACGATAAATCATCACAGCGGCCTCGAGATACCACATGGAGATGCTCGCCTGGACGACGACGAATGGGTTCTCCCCCGGAGCCAAAACGGCGGCTGTCCCCCGGATCTTGTTGAGGATAGCGTTATCATTGCCCAGGTCAGAGAGAAGTTGCATCATCGTCCAAGTGACGACACGGAGCGTATCTAAAATACTAACCGTCAGCATGCCCGATGAGCCGTGTGGTATGTATCCTTACCTTCGACACACAGTTTTTGGTACTTTGTTTGCGGCAGCGGCACTTCATTTAGGACGAGCTGCAGGATCTTGGCGTGAAGAAGCGCTAGATCCGACTCTGGCTTCATGACGATGGACTCTTCAGTCCATAGAGGACTGAAGGTTGTGGCGGTATCCATGGTGATGCGATGTTGCGATGTGGATGTGGAAGGTGAAAGAGAATGACGGGAGTACGCTGGAGTGCAGAATGTTGAAGAGGCTCCATGCACGAGGGGTGGCAGTAACGAAAATTGAAGGCTGCTGCCTAAGAAACAATGCTAAGGGCGTTTGCTATTGTTTTTAATCTACCGGAGCAAACGGAATTTTGTTTCCATTGGGCGGTCCGATCTGCAGGCCACAGCTTTTCTCGCGCCCAACTTTTCCGCAACACCTATCCTCCAACACAAAGCACTTCTCATCACTCGGCTCGTAGCCTTCATCCACCAACACCATGGCTCAGACGTTCGGGCGCCATCGATGCGAAACCGACCTCGGGTTTCTTGTCCCACCCAAATTCGAGGTCCCTATCATCTTTCTCTTCAGCGACGCTCAAAAAGACGTGCACATCCTCATTCCCGAGACCTCAGAACTTCCATACGTGCAATATGTCGCGGATAACTTCAGGTACAGCTAGGAGAAATCGAATGAAACAACATCAACTAATTGCTGTAGTGCTCGAGTCCGTCAGCCTGTGAAGGTCTTCCACGATGCCGACCGAAAGAAATATCGACTTTGCCCAATCCCTGAGGGGATTTCCCCCAACACTTCGAGTTTTGGACGGTTCTGCTTCACTCGTGGTATGATCTCCCACGAAATTTACTGAGAAGCATTCTAACCTATTAAAGATAACGGCGCAGTCCAGGGTTTTAAACGATCCCAGGCAGTTGAGGCGGAATACGAACGTCGCATCCCACGCCCAAGAAACAGCTGGATCCTATACCGACAGGTCAAGTCCCAGGAGGTCGCCAGCCAGAATCCCGGAATGCCAACGACCAGCATCTGTAAGTAGTTGAATTACTCGGAGAAAACACTGGTTAATGCGTCTATAGCCAAGATCATTTCTGATATGTGGAAATCTGAGAATCCAGAAGTCAAAGCATACTGGCAGCAAATGGCCGAAAGAGAGGACCGCAACCACAAGTTGATGTATCCCGACTACAAATACACCACAAGCAGGGCTTCTAACGGTAGAAAGCCCCTCGCAGGTTCCA
>JAADYS010000423.1:0-15511 GCA_012931995.1 Fusarium albosuccineum | reverse complement strand
GAAGAAGAGGAGAAGAGAAAACGCATTGCCACGATCATCCCGATGTAAGCGGTTACCTTTCCGTACACTGCAACTTCCTTATCGAACTCCTTGACAAGAGGAAAGTACTAAAATATGGAAGGTGAACCGCGAGAGCTATAACATGGAAATAGGAAGGAACTCGTTGAGAAAGGCTCAAGAAGCCCAGAAGGAATGACTAGAACGGCAGAAAAGTGCAGGCTTGATATGGTAGAGGCGGATCTCACCGGTCCAAACTAGAACACTATGGGGCAACTTTGCTGAGTATAATCCTCCAAGATGCAGGACCAAAAGAGTCATTACTGCAAGAGACGTCTTGCGTCACATTGCCACCATGACCCAATATTTACCGGAAGCGCAGTGAGTGGCAGTGACTGTAAGTCCGAAGGTAATAGAATGGGACTGAAAATCTGGGTGAGGTCTATGGATTTACTTCAGTCTTGTATGCTTAGAATTAAACCAATAAGTATCGATAACTCTAACGTAGATCTTAAGCTATAAATTAAGCCAGTCCCTCTATGAACACTCAGACCATTCTATTAAATCAAACTTTGACTTTTAGTCCTGGAAATTTCAATAAGCCCAGCACAAGAACATCTATTACCAAGCAATTAACGCCTCACTTCAAGCTCTATGTCCAAGATGGGGTCCCTCATAGTTATGTCGTATATCATGACCCCTATTGTACCGCTCTGCTTCTCTAATTATATATGGGCTGGGCGAGCTCCATGAGTTCCCCTGGGGTCAAGCTGGGTAGGCCGCGTCCGGTACTACCTATTTTATAGGCGATGCTGGAGAGTATTCTGGACTATTTCGCTCGTGTGTACGGCTGGGGACGTGCTTGAGGCCATTGATGCCAGAAGTTGGGGGCCCCTATTGCCCAAGAGCACGCAGCCTCGAATCTGGTGGCCTGCAAGCTTGGTGGTAGGCTTTGCCTTGGACGCAGGATTCCACTGGCTTATGGCGGGCTTGATTACAGCATACCGGAGTTCTGGTGAGGAGGAGAAACGACAAGAGATTAAAAGCTCTTGATTATCTACTTGGCCTTCCTGCATTGGCATGCTCTCTAGGTCGAACGAGGCTCGCAGCATGAAAATAGGACAAGAATACGACAAGCTTGATGCCATTTGGCCAGGGCACACCAAGGTAACTTTGACATGCACGTCACATCCTTGGCTCTCATCGAGCTGGCGTTTGTATTCGACTGGCAAGTGTGCTCTGATCTAATGACAACGCCTCAGTTGCCCACATATCCATCGAAACCATCCACTGCACCAAGGTCTATCGAAGACAAGTTCACCGAGAACCCCGCCGCATGCCGATAATCAAGGCTTTTACACTCTGGAAGCCACAAGACTCATGTAAATACCCCAGAGCAGGCCGATGAAACTCAGAAACACGATTCGTCGGTGTACCGGGATGAAACTGAAGCTGATGATGGAAGCAATGGGCCAGATCTTGTAGCCAGCAACGATGATGGGGATGGTTTCCTTTGAAATATTAGTTATCAAATCAAATCAATAAAAGAATGCACTCACATTTTTGATGTTGGTCCAGATCGTTGAGGTGGCTTGACCCTTGAGAATACCCATAATAATCAAGAAGGCAATCGTGTTCATAATGGCACCAGCCGTGATGCAGTCAACAAACCACTTTGTCAGAGTATTTCTCATGCTAAACTTGGGGTCTCTGTCCCTGTTGACCTGCTCCATGCGCTCCTCGTATCCCTCCTTCAGCTCGGGCGCATCCTCGGCGGGCGTCATCTCGATATCCCCCAGACGCTCCTGCGGGCGCCCAGAGGGATACGCCGGAAATGTGCGCTCCAGAAACTGCTGCCAATGATAGTTGGGAGGAGCAGTCATCAATGTGAGGGTGACGAAGCGCAGCAGCTGAACGATATCCAGCGACACCGGGCGCTATTGGGAGCTAGTCAGTCAATTGGTTCAAGCACGGCTTGGCACGTCCATTGGCGATCAATCGATCCATAAGGCCCACAGCAGCAGGAAGACATTCACGGGGAGATGAGATACTGACGTTTTGTTGACGCGCCTCGATGAGCTGGGCGAGCAGGTTCGAGACGGTCGAGAGACCGGCGGCCTGGAGGGTGGCGGCAACAATGGGAGAAGGCATTTTGAAGGCGTAGCTGAGATAAACGAGCGAATGGGCTACAGGAGAGCACTTGGAGAGGATGAATCAATTGATTGATTGATTGCGTTAATGATATTGAACCCTTGAAGCTGACGGGTGAGATGGCAATGCTGGCTACTTTGGGGTGGAGAGAGAGCCTCGTTTCACGTGTTACGACGCGTGCAGCCCGGGATAAGTAAAGATCCGCTTACCCTCGACCCCTTTCTCATCCCTTGAGTTTTCGTCACAAAATGCGAGACATGATCATTTCTAGATACACTCATTGTGTACGACGAGGCTTCCACTCTCTGGAGAAGTTGTTAACGGGTTTAACGGTTTTGATTGACTGAAAACACACCATCCTATCCGGTCTCGGAGCCCAAGATGGTAAACTGCCGACTCTACTAATCCCTGTCAGTATTTGTTATGCCGATCACGGTATGTTCCGTGATTGCGACTGGATTCACGCTCTTCGCATCTCCCGAGCGAAAGATGGAAGGTGTTGAGCTCAATGGCTACTATTATCTTTACGAATACTATGTCATAGGAAAAGATATACCGGGAACCTAAACTCAAATGACGTATGAGCTACACCAGCATAGAAATGGTTCGACCGTCACAACAATGACGTCCAAGTGGATAGCTATTGGCTGTGGAACGAAGTGGAAAACAGACGAGCGGCGACCCCGAACGGGAAGCACGGCTATTTAAAATGGTATCCCCACGATGCTATTCCCACAAGCGAGCCCGTCACGACCAGCATCGTGTTTCAGATTTGGCCTTTGGATCGTCACGTCGCCACGCTTGTGGAGCGGCCCCAAAACCACATTGACATTTGGTAATCCGATGAACCCTATTCTTCGTATAGAAATTGGGACCGGCATTAAATGTGGACTAGCATGACTGGCGGTCGGCTCTATTATCATGTACACATCTGCCGCCCCCAGGTTGCCTCTTTTTCGCCCAGGCACTTTCGTTAAAACCTCATTGCGGTAGGGCAATGTCCACTCTCTAAAAAAACACAGCCTCGATCTGTCCAAGCCTCCACTCTTTTAGGTCTTGGTATTTCTTGGTATGATGGAATGGCCTCTCTCGGATAAGGTCTCGGGCGACCTTAACGGGGCCAACAAGGCGCCATGGTATCAGCTCGAGTCCATGCCCGAGCGCTTCGGTACAAACGATGAGAGGCTCAGTCAACCGTGGCAGCCTGGCTTCTGGAAGCGGTTTCCCGTTCGTGGGCTTGCCGCATGGTTCATGTCGTTGTTGGGCACGATAGCTGCCGTGTTTATTCTCTGGTACAGCAATGGCGTTCCTGTTGATCATTGGGACAAGCATATTCAGCCAACCGTGTGGCTGGCCTTGACTTCGGCGCTGACGGGTGCCTTCTTGGCCTGCGCCTTTGCGGAGGGAGCTGCTATCTCGTACTGGCGAGCAGCTGGACGACCAACAACGGTGAGCAGGAGTAATAATGGCTGGTTAGGATACAGACAGTTAACAGTCTTTAGTTGCAACAATTGCATGCCGTCTACGGCTCCTCGACAGGCCTCATAGAAGCAGCCATCAACCTATTCACCTTCAAGTCCAAGACTCTCGGTCTAGCTTCAGTCCTGATGACGCTATCGGTCTTGCGCGGTCCCCTTCTGCAACGAGCATCCTCGACGGCCAACGAATACGAGGCTCAGATCGGCAATTTCGAAATGCACATTGCGCGACAACTCCCAGATAACTATGCCAGCATCTTTACCGGTCGAACTCACTCGGTGTCTCTTCTCACCAAGAACTTTAGCGACATTGCTCAGGCGTACAGCAACCGGGACGATATGGTTGCCTTCAACACCTACTGTGATAACTGCACAACCGCGGTCCAGGGCTTTGGTTTTGATGTGAACTGCACCGAATCGACCAAAAAGTTCAATCTCACCGTTGGAATGGGTCGAGGAGGCATGACTTCAGCAATGTCCGGTGCAACTCTATTCGAGGTCAACGTCACAGAGTACAGCGATTACTCTGTCTACCAGATGAAAGACGGCTCATTCCTCCGCTACACGACGCTGTGGAAAGATACTAGCGAATGCGGCGGCAAGCTCAAAATCCAGACGTGCGACTTGCACGCTGGAATCACCACGTTTCCGGTGAGGCTGGATGGGAAGAAGGTGGAGCTTGAGGGGACCTGGAAGGACGACAAGTTTATCAAGCGCCATTACATGCAACCCGCTTCAATGGTCGCGAGCGGCGCTGGCAATATCCTGGGTGGCTTCAGCACCATCGTCGATGCCCTCTACGGCGGCTCTGCGTGGATGGGCTTCACTGGTGCTACTGGCTACGACGTCAGCTCAGACGGCTTGCCCGCGACGCAGTACATGACCATGAACGGAACAGTCCCTGGATGCGCAGATACGTGGTCGAATCCTATGAACGATCTAATCGAACTCACCCGAGATATCGGTTTCCGAGCGAGTCTGCAGTATGCCAAGTACAACTCGACAGACAAACAACGAGTGGAATTCAGCAGCGGCACGACGACGTTGATCTACGTGACAAATTTCGAAAAGATGTGGATAGCAATTGGCGTGTCCCTCATCGGAATCTTCTCAGTTCTACCGACTTTCTGGGGTTGGTGGGAGCTAGGCCGAGACGTCAGTCTCAACCCACTCGAGATTGCAAACGCATTTGGAACTCTAGCCCAGGAAACGCACATCATGTCCAGCGTTGATCCAAACCAGAACGTCGGAGGTATCGTGCGGGCGGTCAACGACCTTGGGCCGGTGAGGTATGGAGCTTGTGAAGTAAGCCAAGGCGTTGTCAAGCTCGGTTTTGCAGGAGCAGGAATCGTGAGGAACCCGTCCAGCGGTGAGAGGTTCAATTATTAGATTTACCTTCTTTTTCACAGTGGAGCTTGGTTCTCCTGATTTAATGACGAAAGCAACGCCATGCAATGCAAGAAACGAAGATATCCCGTTCTCAGGGCTGGATTCACTGTTCGCATCCTCGACTGGATGCGCTGGATGAGTCAAGCCAGAGTTTTTATGATTCACATACAATACCAGTTATATAAACCAAATATTTATGATAGGAAGTGGCCTATAATCAATTATTTTCTCAACACTCTATGAGGAATCTAATACAAACAAGACGTGGCATACGCTCGATCTCTTTGTCCTTCTCATCATATACTTTAAGATGTGGGAGAAGACATTAGCAGACGGACATATGGACTCGTTACAAAGCAAGCATTTTAAATCAGCCTAATGTTATACCACATAGTAATACTTGGTGAAATGTTTTCTAAGTCTTGTTTCGTCCTATGAATTCTGTCTTTGGCACATGCCTCGACCTGCCGCCTACTTATCTCTTCTCTCTTCCCAAGACTATTTATGGCACGTCCAAGAGGAATTGAGGTTACTCTAGAAGCCTTTCGAGCTTGTGGAGCACATTAGCATAACTCTATGCAGCCGTGGCATAGTGCAGGATCGGATTGATCCTATCCACACAGCGGTTAGTGGAGTGGGTGTATCAACAGTTCCCGCCAGCAGGACTGTAAATCGATAATCAGTTATGATCTTTCAAGAGATACATCATTTCGTTGTGGAATCCAGACTTTAAACTGAAGTGGCCGGGAAGAAGGTGTGATATTGCAATGGTGGAGGGCTTCATGCAAGATACCGATAAGGCAAGCAAATCTGAACTCGTGCCGAGATAAGATAAGAACCTACGGAATAAGAGGGCCGCGGAAACTGGCATCGCAGTTTTTTAATAGCATTGATCTCGTGCGTTGTCGAACTTGAGAGTTACAGGGCTGTCCAGCCCTTTTTGACCGTTGTGGGCTCAAGCATTCACCGGTCATTCACATAACTAGACATTTTATCCACTGGTAAGGAGAACAAAGGTAATTGTGCAGCCGTGGCTCGGACAAACGTCACCATGATACACACACGCAGATAGAAAAAGCCGGGATATCGCTGGAACGGAGTGGATATCGCACCTGGGTCAATGCAGTCCGAGGGAATCTCCCGGCACACAACAGATGACGTCCAAGTCTCGGCCCCTGACTCTAAAGTGAGGGGTTGCATGTCATAAACCTGACTGTCTCTCAACTAATTCCTCCATTCTCTCCCTCTCGATATCAAACTCCGGATACCACTTCCCTCCAAGCGTCAGACTGCCCTCCCTCGGCTATGCAAGCCCATCCACCGGCCCTTATCACAAAGCACCCTCTCCATCTCCTACTGCATCTGGTACACCCTCTCCGCATTCCACCTGGTGGCGTAGATACCGGTTATCAGCTGGCACATCACAAGCCCCCAATGCCGATCCAGATAAGCCCCGTACCCCGCGTTTGGCCTGCCTCCCTAGCACCAAAAAGGCAATATTAACCTGGTGATGTCTCTGCCTCTTCTCCAACTGTAACCGCTTTCGGGCGAGATAGACGTCGTCGTCTTGCGAGCTTGCATCGATGAGGGTGTCACTGAGCGAGACAATCGAGAGGCTTGTAACCCGGAAACTTTGGGCATAATAAAGAAAAGGCTTCCGCAGGTTGATGAGAACGCGAGATTGCATTACGTTGTCGTCTCCACGCTTCCGTCTCATCGTCGTAGGCTGTGCTTCACAATGCTCATCTTCTCAGAGTCCCTTCACCCCAGCACCGTCAACACGGTTCTCATACTGTCATTTGCCGTTAGCGCCTGTGCATGCCTCAGCATTCTTGCCCGTACACTCGTCTACAACCGCAAAGCATTCAGTCCATCGCGATGGCCCTCATCTCCGCCGCCAGAGCCGGTGAAGAAGAGTGCGAGCGCTGATTACACAAAGGCGTACCCACCCTCGCAACGTCATGTCCTCCCCGAGATCTCCCCAGCATTCTCGTCATCTGCCAACGTAGATCTGTCTGTATCACCAAAGCCGCTTCTGCGATTGGACGAGGACTATCGCCTTGCTAGCCCGACCAAGTACAACTTTACCGGCTTCAGTGTTAGCGAGATCCGTCAACTTGGTGACTTTCCCGATTATGCGAAACTATCTGGCGTTCCTTTGCCTTCGCCTCTCAAGAATTTCAATGTTGAGACGGCGCTGCCGAGGCCTTATCGACCTTTCAGATGGGCTTACCACCAGACAATGTGTAAGTGACAGTGGATCCAGCACAACATGACCAAGAGACTAACGCTGCACGAAGCCCTCAAGAAACTGGACCCAGACTTCTGGCTCGAAGTGGAGAACACCTATGTTGAACGCATTCGTCAGCGCCAGGCTCTTTACGCAAAACACGGCAAGGATGTTTTGCAGGCCCTTCCGGGTTCTGAGCTTGCGTGCAAGGAGCTCATGGAGATGGCGATCCAATTCTTCTGCGCACGATATCCTCAAGCCTTTGAACTTCATGGCAGGACTTTTGTGAATCACATTCTGGGTGTCAAGGAGGATCTCGACAAGATTGAGCCTCTGCACTTTCTCCTGAACCATGTCCCTGAGGACTTTGGACTCACGCTGCGGGATCCTGCCACTGGACGCTATTGTTTCAGAGCTGGTGTCATTTGCTCCTCGGTTGGCTGGAAGCTGAGCCACAAGATTGGTCTCGGACTGCCCGAGATCCATGCCCCGGTACCTGACTATAAGGAGAAGATGGAGTTTAGCATGGATCGGTAAGCTGATACTCGACTACACGAAGCTTCGTATCTAACTTTTATACAGTTTCTTTACCAAGATGCCCACTGATAGCCCCATCCAACGCGGTTCCTGGGGTCTTGAAATTGGACAACCACTATTTCTACCGGCCGACCACCCCGACTTCAGCCACCGAGAGTCCCAAAATCCCTCTCTCCGTGACGAGGACCTTTATCTGCGTGTAGACTGGCAAACTCTCCGCCGTCTGCCCCTGTCCGGCTCCATAGTTTTCAACTTTAAAGCTCTCTTCACGCCAATGACCGAGTTCAGAGACGAACCTTATATCCCATCACTTGTTCTCAAGACATTGAACGAGGGCAAGGAGAATATCATGAAGTATAAAGGCACTTGGCACGTGGAGCATGTAGCAAAGCCTGCTTTGAGAGCGTGGGAGTGTGAGCAGATGCAGCAGGGTGTGATTCCCCAGGACTGGGAGCCGCGGACGTTAGATGAGAATCCTTTCTTTCCCGGTTGGGAGAGGAAATGGAACCTGGAATGAGGGATTTTGTGTTGTTTAGTAGATAACTAGCATTTAGCGAGTTGAAGCATTCTCATGTTTGTGACATCAATCTATTCGGAATGCTCCTTGACCTTCTGCTTCCTGTGTTGCGTGATCCCACAGAGTCTTGATCCGGCATGGAATAATGACAAGACTGCAAGCTGACAATTCACCGTAAAATAGACACGCAAAAGTGTCTAAGAAGCTTTGTGTATGCAACAACTTTAATGACACCAACTCAATCAAGATGCGGTACTCAAGGTAACGTTTAAAGTAATGGAATTCGTTATGCTTCGCTATATGCCTTTTGTAAACCTCATGCGGTCTATCAACATTTGATATTTACAGACACCCACTCTCCTCTCAAAAACACCACAAACTACCACGGGTATTTCCGAACCTCCTCCTCCTTCTCCAAGTTTAGCCCCCTCGCCAATTGCTTCTCATGCTCCTTGTCAAGATACTCAAGCAACACGCCACCATACTTCTCTTTGCCCTTGTAGTTTGAAACCTTGTCATCCCAGCTGCGCACAGCACTCGCCAATCTACCGGGCACGTAGTCCTCCTGCGCAATCTCAGTGACGGGGTGGAAATACGTGCGGATGGTAAAGACAATGGCGCCCGTCTTAGGCAATCGGCGGAGAGACTGGCGCTCGGAGCGGAACATGTGGTGCTCAATCGCCTTGTCCTTTTGCGCCGTGCTCCAGCTCACAACAGGGTCGTCTTCACTGCCGATGCTCCAACTCCAGGGGAGAGAGTCGTCGACTTGAAGGAAGTAGTTGTTGCGGCAATAGACGGACTCGCACTTGAGACGCTTGAAGAACTTGCACATGCCTGTCTCGAGCTTCTCCTTGAAGTGGGGGACGTCACCAGAGTAATGGATCTGAGACAGTGACATGCCATACTTGTCCGACAGACGCCAGAACCCCGCAAGCAGCACGGCGCCCGCCATGAGGTAGTACTGCCCGTCGGGACGCTCAATCATGATGGCGAGATCATCCTGAACAAGACGTGCGCAGATCGCCATTGGGTCCTCAGCCAATGGACGCTCAACAATGTTGAAGTCCTCGCCAGACCACTTGTTCCTGATTCCAACCGGTGTTCTCTCGTAAAGGGTCGGGTACCGAGCAGGCAGATACTCCGCCAACTCCTGCAAAAGCTCAATAGCAGCAGGATAAGCATCCGGATGCGTATCAACACACTTGGTGCCACGCTCCGCAATACGAGCCTTCTTGTCGGCGTGATACTTGGGAAAGTGGTTGTCCAGCTCTATCCACTCCTCGACCGGGACGGTGCGAAGGCCCATGGTGACCTGGTACTTGGGGCCGTAGCGGAATGCGCGGTAGGGCAGGGGCTTGGTCTTGTCGATGGACCAGCCGGGGTACGGCTCAGGGACGGGCGTCTTGTAGTCGCTGGGTTCCCAGCCGGCCGAGACTCGGGGGAGGTCATTTTTGCCCTTGCGACTTGAGATGATGGTGAATATTTGGTAGATGATGAACGAGATGCCCGTCAGGACGCTGAGGACGACGATGGCCCCGTGTGAGTTGAGGGATGATTGTAAGGTGACCATAGTGAAGGGATACAGTGTAGAGAATGAATGTTTCAACTTTTAAATCACTGGTGAATAGTAGATCACCGTGTAACAGTTGAAGACAAGTTATCAAGATACTATCAAGAACTTTTCCTCCAGTGGTGGCCCGGCTGTTATTTTAACTCCCATCCGGATCGCCCTCCTACATCACCACTCAAGACACTCAGTTCCAACCAACCAAACCCCCAAGTACAAACCGGTTGGGGGGCAAAAACATGTGCCGGAACGAGCTGCTCGAAGCGGCGATCCTACTCGCCGGGGTCCTATTGCAGCCACGCCCGCCTACCCCGCGATCTCACCCCCGGGCAACTTGTCCCAGATAGGAAAAACGAGCCTATCTCGAGCGCATGCGGGCCATCTTATCAGACTTATCGCCGGATACCTTGTCTTCAAAGAGATTGTGAACTGCGCGCGCGGGGAGGGCGTGATGATCGGTTTACGTAGAGGTAAGACGAAGAGAGAGGGGATTTTTGAGTAAGTTTTTGCGAGATTTGGATGGTAAAGAGGGGAAGTGAAGAGGCTTGAGCGAGATGTTGACGTTTATATGAAAGCGAACGTCTTCCTCCCAGAAACGACTTATCTCTCGTCAATTCAACAGCTCTTCTCTCTTATCTCTACCTACAATCTTCACATCCAAACACTTATACCAAGCCCCCCATCACAAAACACCCAAAATGTCGTTCCAACACTTCTCCCAGGCCCAGTCCAAGTTCGACATCCCCCTCCTCGCCAACGACAACGCCTTCCTGGGCGACGTGCACACCAGCGACTCCAGCGCCGCAAACCCCATCTCGGCGGGCTTCTTCCGCCTCAACAAGGGCGAGCCCCTCAAGTACACGTACAAGTACGACGAGACAAAGATCATCCTCGAGGGCAACTTTACACTCGAGGACGGTAACGGCCAAAAGGTCGACGCCAAGCCCGGCGACGTCTTCTTCATCCTCAAGGGCACCACCGTCACCTTTACCACTCCCGACTCGGGCTTGGCGTACTACACCGGCGCCCGCAAGTACATGGATCTATGAGGAGAGTTTGGAAGGAATAAATAGTCAAGGGCAAATAGGATAGAGATTCATGATTAAATGACACTAGAATTGCTTCCCATTTCTGAACGCACCCATTCTCGTGATAATTGCTCCCGTGTCGTGAATATCCTCATTCGCCAAACCACCATCGCCACGCCAAACCAAACCCGAACACGCTAATTTTACAATCCAGAGATCACAGTAATTAAACAAACTATCCAAACATTGATCGTAGATTCTTATCCTCCATCACGTCCACCCAGTGCACCGACGCTGAACCTGGTGGTTCAGTGTCGTAAGCATCCCAGATTGCCTTGATCAACTCCTTCGCCATCAGTACCGGTTTCGGCGGCAAGCTGTTTTCCAACATGTTGAGCCTCCCGGTGATGAAGTGCCGAGCGTTGCTGATGTCCAGGGACATGCGCGAGATGACGTTTGCCGGCGGGGGCGAGGCACTCAAGGCGTCTAACGGGTCGCCGCTCATGGTACCGAACGGGCCTGGTTGAAAGCCGGCGGGGCTTGCGCCCGCCTCAAAAGAGAAACCAGGCACATCCAGCAGAGTTGCTGTGTCGTAGCGGAGGCCGGTGCTAGCGGTGATGAAGAGCAGCGGCTGAATAACGCGCGAGCCAGAGTTGGGCGGAATGTGTTCGAGGACGTTGACGAGACGTAGGCTAAGGGGGATAATCCACTCCTCCCAAGGAATGTGTCTGCTGTTCGCATGCGCAGAGTCAAGCGGTAACCGTAGGGCGACTAGGTCGGGGAAGGTCTGGTACAGTTGGAGCAGCGCTGCCAGCTGGTACGCCTCGGCTACCTGCGCGAGGTGAAGACCCGGTGTTCGGTAGTCACCTGTGTCGGTGACCGAGACGGCGGCGGGGAACTCGAGTCCCAGTAACCGCTCTTCCAGTCTTTGCGCCTCTTGAATCTCTTCTAGAGCCTTCTGAAAGTCCCGCCCCGTCTCCTTGGGCTGCTTGAGATTGTGACGGAAGCTCCGACAGAGCCGTAGCGACTGCCCAAAAAGCTGAGAAGCAAGCGGTGAGATGCCAGTCCAGGGGTGCGGGGAGTTGTCGATATATCTCTCAACCAGCTGCATGCCCGTGTTGTCAGTCTGGGGCCCGATTACTGACTCTTCCGTATCGACCGCATTATCCTCATTGACCGCTGCAAGGATCATTTCGCAGTACGTCATGCTTCTGTTGAAATAAGACAGCAATTCCAGATCCTTCTCCGAAAACGATGAGATGCGACGGTTGAGGCGATTTAGTAGGGCGCGGGCTTCTCGGAAGAATGGCAAGCCCAATTGACGAGGGTCGACCCAGCAGACAGTCGTGCCTAGGCAAAAGAGCGAAAAGAGAACCCCGGTGGGCATAGTATCCAATATCGCGCGACGATTGATCTCTTTGGCTTCTGATAGAACTGATCCAGTCGCCGCTTGCAAGAAGTATAGCGCAGATTGTTTCATGTTGGGTAACCGTGTGGAGAGAAAGCCCGCCGACATGCTCTGCAACGAGCTAAATACTGACTGAGAGCTGGTACATAGTTCGAGGGCCAGTTTGCGATTGAGATTTGTTTCCGAGTCGAAGCCCGACCATTGTGTGCAGACTTGCTCAAACCAGTTGCTGATGAGAAGTGAGGACGTGTCGGTGATGAGACTGACGGTGAGTGGTGTTCCCTCTAGGAACTGATCTGTCGAGGGAGTGAGTGCCTGGGAAGTCATTTCCATATTTGGCGTCATGTTGCTCATGTCGCTAGTCTCAATCATTGGATTTGATTGAGCAAAGAGATCCGTCTCCGAGTCGGTGCAGGAGCTAGTTGTCCAGCTGGCGTCGCCCAGGATGGAGACGGCATCCTCGGTCGGTAACTCATCAGGCTTTGAAGGTCCAGGAGTCGGTTCAAAATTTAATGTCGCGGGCGATACCACATTCAGCTTCTCTGGTCGCGCTGAAGAGCCTCGTCGCGAGGGCGTGGGCGATGCTCCCGTCTCGATGTTGATGTCGATCTCGCCGGGCTGGTGCTTGAAGGACCACTTGAACTCCTTCCAGTATCCACCGCACTTGACGCCTTTGCGGATGCACCTCAGGCACTCGGGTCTCGTCTCGTCGCATTTTGTCTATTTCACTCATATCAGTATATTCTCATTTCCTGCCGCCGACGATAGAGAAGAGCCATAGTTACGTGTTTGGCCTTGCAGGTCGCACAGCCCGACCGCGACCGTGGGTTGGGGCCGTTCTTGGGGCGGGCCGCTGCGCGCTTGCAGCCGCTTTTTGCCGTCGAAGCCTTTGCCTTTTGCATGGTGTCTCTCAAACTGCCTTCACAAGGTGAGAGAAACGACGGCCCTTTTTGCGCGGACAAATAAAAAAAAACAGGCGCTCGGTTGTTCTTATGGGATCAAACAAGGGGGGTGCGTGGCAACCTATCTCCAGGGCCTGGGCGATTGGACGAGATAGTGGGTGGAGAGTGGAAAAACGCGGGGAAATGCATCATTATCTCAGCCACTGGCACTAATAACTGATAAGGACAGGAGCTAGAGAGCCTGGAACTGGCACTGGACTTTCGGGCATCTCGGCAATCATCAGGTCCGTCTGGGGGAGGACAAGGGGCCGGTCTAGTGATGGGTCGGAGATGGGTAAGGGCATCCGATCTTCTCAGGGGCATGCAGCGACGATGAGATTCGCCATGCACGACAGACGATTGCAGAAGATGTGAACTCTTATCGTCTCCTCTAATACTCAGTTCAAGATCCATTTGTCTAAAACGCCCTGTCATCTGGTCCACCACGCGCACGGCAAGACAGGGCAGGGCAGGGAGGCTCCTCGGGAACGAGATCCGTCAGTGGGACTCTTTCTTCTCGTCGGTGGAGCACTCCACTGACACGCACGCGGCATGATAAGGTTGTATTGTCAACCCAACAACAGTTGTTCAACTGGTCATTCCGACAACGCCCAATTTCATGATCATCAAGCCCCATGGACATTAACCTCCGTCTCTGCACCGGCACAGCAGCCAAGCACCAGAGTTTGCTTGTCTTTGTCTGACAGGGAGGTCATGCGCACAGCACGGTAGCACAGTTGGTTCAGCGGCTGCAGACACCGGTCAGCGACGAGAACGGACTCCCTACGTTACAGCAGAATGCGGGGTGGATGCACCCGTGTGAAGCCATTCACCAGTCAGCGTCTCCCAAATGGCCCAGATCGTCATTCCACCCCGGCTGGGTGACGCTTTGGTCTCCCACGCTGTGGTTTGTCTACCCCAGAATTCGAGCCGTTGCGACCGTCACAGGCATTCCTTGCCGGGGTTGCTGGTCTCTGGCGCAGCTTTCCCCGCGACTCCACTCCGGGGGGCATCTCGACTGCCGAGCGATTAATTTGATTTGATTTATTTGTTTGCAAGCCTGCAGTAAACAATGCCGTTCTAGTTTTGGTTGGGCGATGTCGCTGATCGCCATCAATTGAGGATGTCCATGATTTTCGCCAAGCCTTGTTTATCCCCTTCCAACGTCCCAGACTTGTCCTCATCCACCCAGCCCGGGGTGTAGCTCCCTCCAAAATCTATGATCCAAGCATCATCATTCTTGTCTATCAAGATGTTGCTTGCCTTGGCGTCGCCCCATATGATACCGTTGTTATGCAGCTTGTCCAGTGTCCTACTAATCTGCGAGGCCCAGCGTTGTCTCAGCTCAGCGGAGCTCGTCGCCGCCTGGGGTTCTGACAGCATGCACTTCTGGTCAATCCGGATGAACAGCATTCCCAATAGGCCGATTTCATTTCGAACGACGCCGTGCAGGCGACAGATGTATGTCTCCGGCGGGGGAGGTATCTGGGCCTGCACGATTTGCTTTAGCACATCAAGTTCTTTCCTTGCTGTCTGCTCGTGGCGGAACATCTTGTAGAAGCAGTCGACAGGCTGCCCATCGAGGTCCTTGACAATGACGCGCCCGGGAGGTCTGATCAAGGTCTCCTCGGGGCGATCGTAGCACAGTTGTACGTCAGATGGAGCATAGGTCCGGGTCCACTGATCAAGCTCGGCCAGACGGTTCTTGTCCACCTTGACGATAGGGCTGTCCCAGCCAGGGCTGGTATCAAGCTGTCTAGGTTGTAGTTCATCATCCACAGCAGCGAGGGCGCAGTTATAAACCCGTTGGGGGAATATGTATTGGGCGAGAGTTGGGCGCTCGACAACGCAGGGGTCCGAGGATGCGGTCAGTGGGAGGATGACGGGTTCGAAAGCTGCAAGTAACCAGTCGTACGCATCTTGCTCGTCAAAATCATCGATTTCTTCTTCGCCAGATCTGAATAATTCAAGACACTTGAAATACTGCTTCGCGACGGTAGGAGATCGAAGGAATTGTGAGGGGCAGATGTAGCAGTAAAAGATTTGGCCACAGGTCGATCGAATAGCGACGGTGCAGTCTTGTTCAGTCTCGTGCACTTGCGTAAAGTCAATGTCGTAGCGCGCACCCTCTATCGTGTTGTTGATGAGTTCAGAAATATAGTAGGGCTGAGATAAGTGCCTCTAAGGCTACAGAAGAACAGGGAATGAGTGTGGGAGGAAACATCAAACAATCACGGAGCGGCCCTGCGTTCGCCTTCTAAGGCACCC
>JAADYS010000422.1:0-51468 GCA_012931995.1 Fusarium albosuccineum | reverse complement strand
GCCCCAAAGAGGACCCCCCTGGTGCGCCGCCTAATTCGGCCTCCCCTACGCCTACGGCCTGGCCTCCCCTACTACGCTCTACCGAGCCTGGGCTTCCAAAACCCGCCTAAAACCAAACCAGCCTCTTCCTCCTCACTCGCACTCACTCCCTCACAATCCTCTCCTCTCCCCCATCTCCCATCATCTTCTCTTTTTCCGCCGCCGAGAGCCGTTTCAACGCCATCTCAGAAATTCCCTCCATCTCCATCCTCACTCGTCCTTTTTCTTCTTGTACGTATATACCGTCGTCCCTCCTCGACTCGAGCCCTTCGGTCACGGAACCGTCCCCTGCATCGCTCGCGAGCAATCCTGCGCCTATCCGCTCCACCGCGTCACGACCCGTTACGATAGCCTCAAAAAAACTTGTTCGACTCGCTCTTCTTTGGCCAGTCCCCCATCGAGGGGTTTGTCCAGAGCGTTCTCCATCCTCGTCCGCCATTGTGTCGCCCCATTCCCGCCGCGAATCTGGCTCGGCTGCCTTGTCATCAGGCTCCTGGTCGCCACGCCACCCCGACATTTGGGTCCTTGAATAATCCCGCCCGCCTCGTCCCTCGATTGCCTCGCTCTTCGGTATTCGGCCATCGCCATCAACCGCAATCATGAGGGAAGTCAACTTTAGTATTCCCAACGTCAACAAGGCGTCCGTCGGTATTACCACCGCCCTATACGATCGACGGGCCCTCGATTGCACCTCCACTCTCCCCCTCATCAACTCCCTCAACCATCTCGCCTATCTCACCACCTCGTCTGCTCGCATCCGCGACATCCTCACCGTCGATGGCGGCATCGAGCGTCTTGTCTGCATACTGAAGCAGGGCCGCAGCAAGGATATGATGGGCATGTGGAAGTGGAACTTGGCCTTCCAGTGTGTCGTCAATATCGGCGTTCGAGGCACGGAAAACGTCCGCACCCGCGTTGTCGAGGCCGACATGGTTCCCGTCATCGCTACCATCCTCGACAATTACATCAAGGCCATCGACAAGTGCCGTGAAAAGGCAGAGGAGGCCAAGCAGAAGCAGATTCACGACCACCACCACCGCCACCGGAGTCACGAGCATCGCTCGGGCCCCAAATCTTCATCCGCCAATAACTCGGCGTCCTCATCCGCATCATCATCCTCCGCTGCCGCTGCGTCTGCTCCGTTTGGCCATCGCTCCCTTCCTCGTGTCGATGGCGCTGACCAACGGTCCCTTCGCCGTCACGGCCCGCCGCCGTCCATTGACGTTTCAGCCACCTACGCCGGCCCATCTACCGCCGCTCCTCAGCCCCTACCTCAACAACCATTACAGCAACAGCCCCTAGATGCTGCTCTGGCGACCCCTCAGTATCCTCTTACCGCTCCTGACCGCGCCGCCTCCTACACCCCGACCCGTCACCAGAGCTTGAGGGGCTTCGAGAGCCGTCACGCCACGACCTCGGCTCCCCGTCAGACCATGCAGCCCCTTGCAACCGCAGTCCCAGCTACCGAGACCGTTGAGGGCTTTGTGAGACCCGTTCGTGATGTCGACCGCCTTGCTTCGATGGCCCCATTTGGTCCCACCGATTTGGCCTCCCAACCGACGTCCCCAACGACGCCCTTGCCGCCGTCTCAGATGCGTTCACCTACCGTCCGTCCGGCCTCAGCTCTGGGACCCTCGGGTCGATCCCGCAGACGCCCTTCGATCCGTCATCAGAACTCGACGGCCGATGCCGATGACATTAACGGAGACAGCATGCCTTCGGACGAGTCTCCTGAGGCTGAGATGACGGGCACCGACAACATGCAGTCTGCCGTTGGCATCCAGGACATTACTATGGAAGATGGCGATGCCATGCTCGCTGGTGCGGCTCTCGATCTGGCCACGCCGACTGTCTCGGAGACGCACCAGGAGGCCAGCACCTTCAACATCACCCACCGTAGTCCCATGGACGGCAGCATCACCAACGCCAACACTCCTACTCCAGTTCCGCCGATTGGGCTGTCACCTAACCGTCCCGCCATGACGACCCCCCCGCAGCCTCCCATGCCCTCCACGACCGTACCTCGATATCTCCTCGACCGTCACTTTGTCCCGAACCCTCAGATGCTTGCCGCCATGCCGCGAGAAGAGGATGTGCTCATGTCTCTCCAGCTTCTCGCCTATGTCTCCAAGTATTGCGGCCTTCGCTCCTACTTCCAGAAGAGCCATCTCGTTCCTCGCCTCAAGATTGGTAAAGAACTAGCTGTGCTCGATGGGGAGGAGCAAGTACCTGAGGAGTATGATGAGGACGCCGACGATGAGGAGTATCTGCTACCCAACGACTTCAACCTCTTCCCGCTTGTTGAAAAATTCACGGTTCGTTACCATAGCACCGATATGCAATATTGGGCCGGCGTTGTCATGAGAAATCTTTGCCGCAAGGATGACACTCGTGGAGGCATTCGCCAGTGTGCCTACTACCAGTGCGGCAAATGGGAGGAGTACACCCGTCAGTTTGCCAAGTGCCGCCGTTGTCGACGGACCAAGTACTGCAGCAAAGAGTGCCAGAAGAGTGCCTGGGCTTTCCACCGTCATTGGTGCGTAGCGGCCACCCAGTAGGATGGCCGCCTACCACTTTCACACGGTGATCCGTGTCAGCATCAACTGGGCGCAATCTACGGCATCGATGCTTGTTTTCCAGTCTTCTTCCAAGGGTTGCAAATGCATTGCACAGCAAAGCGTGTCATGAGCGCATGGCGTTTCCTCTCGATACCACTGGTTTTTGTCTTCTCTCTTTTCACGGGCGTCTACGGGCTGGGCATCAATGGTCGTTGGGTTTGGGGCATTATCACATGTCATTGCACTTTGAAACTTTGTTTCCTTTTTGTTGGCCTTTTCATTCGACTTCTTCCTCACCCTTGGAGGCTTGCTTTTCTAATTTATTCCTCATTGATGGTTGGGAGCCGCTCAGAGATCTTCAAGCCTGGGCCGTTTCTTGCCGCGGGCGGGCATTCAGCAGACGACGGCGATGCCCGCCATGTATATAGATACTTTTGATTGCTGGCGGCCCTTGGAGGGCATCACTCTCGGGGGCATGGAAACTGGATATGACTGATGACGGAGAACTATGGGAGGAGCGATTGAGCATGGAGAGAGGTTTGTTTCGCAGGGTCTACTGCGTAAATTGACTCGGTGGGTGTTGGCGGGTGTGTCCAACGGCGTTGGATGGACGGTCTCTTGGTTGATGAAATGTCCTGGAAAAAGGCTTCATCATCATGGGCGTCAGACTGCGAGGACAGGTGCAGTCGCTACTCAGAATCTTCTACATATTCCTTTGGGTATAGATGAAATGACCAATGAATTCAAACACTCGGTGCTGCTTTTGGCTGTGAGAATCGTCATGACTGATGAGTAGGGTTCTGGTGTAAACTACACGTCTAACAGACTTTAGCATTGAGCTTGAATAGGTTGAAGCTCAGGCAGAAGGGACTATTATCAATGAGAATGATTGCTTCGTAAATTCGAGGTGACGAGAAAACAATGTGAATAGTGACCAAACGGTTTCGATTTACACGTAAGAGGACCCGAAACGCCAGCCCTTCTCCTTCATCTCCAACCTTTTCTGTCAATGCGAATGCCTCACATACTTGATCTCCTTCAGCAACTTGGCCTATCACCCCCAACTCTCCTCTAGATGCCATATGTCTTACCGAGCACCCATGGCCTTCCTCCTCGCCTTGCCAGGCCGCGACTTGGCGACCTTGCCGCCGCCTGACTTCATCTTCTTGGCGTTGAAGCCGCTAAGGTCGCCTGAGCTGATGGCGTCGCCCGACTTTGCGTGGCGCTTCTTGCCGCCGAAGCCGTACTTTTCGTTCTTCTTTGCCCGCTTGTGGTTGACGGTGCCAGAGCCCGCGCCAACCTGGCCGCGACCGGCGCCGGAGCGCTGGTTGTGCTTCTTCATCTCGCTCTCGACACCTACATCGAAGAGGTCGGCCTCCTTGGTGCCGAGGTCGGCGCCGCCAGTTTCTTGACGCTCTAGGAGAAAATATTAGCAAATTTTCACAGGAGATGAAAAGGGTTGAACTTACTTCGCTTGAGAGTCTTGATCTTCTCGAGGGTCTCACGCTTGGCCTTTTGTCGCTCCTGGAGCTTGGCAACCTGGACCTGCTTGCCGAACTTCTTCAGATCGCGCAGCTTGCGAGCCTCGGCGGCGGCCTTCTTGTTGGCAGCCTCCTCTACGAGCTTGGCCTTGACCTTTTCCATGTGAGCGTCCTCCTTGACCATCTCGGCGAAGTAGTCCTTGGGGCGGGAGAAGGGGACACCCTCTGCGCGGAGGAGCTTGCGGCCTTGCCGAGCGGCCTCGAGGCTCTGGGAGTAAAAGGCGAGCTCGCGCTGGAGGTCATCGGAGACGTCGGGGATGGAGGCTGAGGTTTCGGTCTGGCTCAGCACGGACTGGTGGGTGGCGAAGGGGACGGACTTGTCGGTGGGGATGGAGATGCGCTTGAGGGCGGCGAGGAGAGCTGTGGTGTTGTTGATGGTGAGGCGTTGGTGGGGGATGAGGTCTTCCTTGTCGGCATCGTCGATATCTTCAAGGTCGGACATCGGGATATCTTCCTCCTCCTCCTCCTCCTCTTCCTCCTCGTCGTCCTCTTCTTCTACCTTCTTTGCGGACTTCTTTGTCGCGGGTGAGGCGTTCTTTTTTGACTTGCGGGGAATCTTCTCCTCGAGCTCGATTGACGAGTCTGAGTCGTCGCTGTCGTCGATGCCTTCTAGGTCATACTGGTTCTGGTTAGTGTTTTGCTCAAAGTTGAACTTGTTGCCCAATTGGGAGTGAATACGAACCCCCTTTGTCTCCTCCTCGTCATCCTCATCCTCGTCAATCTCGGCGCCGCCATCTTCGACATCCTCCTCCTCGTCGGCGCTTGATTCTTCCTCTTCAGATGCCCCGCGACCAGCAGCCTTGTTGCGCTTCTCGGCCTCCTTCTGTTTCCGCTTCAACTTGAGCTTCTTGAAGTCGGTGCCCTTCTCCGCGGCCAGGGCCATCTTCAGCTTGCTCTTGGTGACCATGTTTGCGGTGAATTCGAGGGTTGCGCGTGTGTCTTTAGTGGGCGCTTTTCTTGAGAGCTGGGCGAGCAAATGTTAGCGCTACTGGGAAAAATCTCCAAATTCTGCCGCGGGATGTAGTTCACCGCCCTGGACTTTTTTTAGTGGGTCTTGCAGGCGCCTGCAGGTTCGTGCCAATTTCCTAATCGGGACTTGGATTCTTCTAGGGTAAGGTAATGGAGGTGTTGGACATAATTGCCTGCGATAAAATACGGCAAGTTCATGTTAAAGGGAGGGTCTTAATATGGATTAAACAAACATGAATTATTTGTATGTAAGCCTTCTTTCTGACATTTATGGTTAAGTCACGGTCTAAACAATATAATCCATCACGGTTGTAATCGAGAATCAAACAACTTATTCATCCAAAGGCTTGTATTCAAGAAGTTTCAAAAAGTGAGGTGTATATAAAAGCCACCCCGATGTCATCCATCTGTTTATAGCCCACCCGAGTCAATCTTGCGCTTGATGTACCCAGGCAGCCTGTGGTGTAAAATGGCTTCCTGATGTCGGCGTCCCTTCAGCCAGAGCCAGTAATAAAAAAAGTAAACAAGCCAATGGTATTCCTCTCCTCCCCGATGTCATTTGTCTTCCCCCATTGTCGTGAAAGCGAGTACTGTGCGACCGTTGCTATGTGTGCATTGATTTGTCGAGTCGGAGAGTCCAGAGCTGGGCGCAAGTCTTGTCGAATCACCAGCCCATGGGCTCAGAAAGCATCGCTTCCAAGCCAGAGAAGGGGCAAACTGAAGGGCTTTACATGATAGTGCAGCCAAGAGGGTAGCCTGGAGTCTGACCGTTGGCAGCAGGCTTGGCCATGACGTTGCAGCCGAGGGGATAGCCGGGAGTCTGGCCGTTGTTGGTGGGCTTAGCCATGACGCTGCAGCCAAGGGGGTAGCCGGGGGTCTGGCCGTTGGTGTTCTTGGAGGAAGGCATTCTGAAGGCTGGGGTTGAAAGACTTAGAAAAGTCAGAGAGTGTTCTGTGTTGAGAATGGTGGAAAGAGTGTTGTAGAAGTGAATGTTTGTTGTGTGTTGAGGATGAGAAGACTTGAGCTTTCGGGGGAGCATGAGGTGCTCTTTATACGCGAATTCGACACCTGCTTGTAGTTTCTCATGGCCTCCATGATGTTGGAGCGAGCGTGTAAGTCGTATGGAGATGCGACGTTGGCTGTGAGGCCTGTGATCCGTGCGAGATGTCTTAATATTGTTCTCCGAGTAGTGTTGTAAGTGGACAAAGATCAAGGTTAGCCACCGCCGCTTGGCAGACCTTCTAGAAACTTACCCCTAAGCCACCCGAAATGTTAGTGCTAACCAGAAATTGTTTGTGTTCCTGAGAGTGACAGGTGAAGTCGTCTTGTGATGCACCAGGATACCAGACGCACAGATCCGAAGACCGGGGTTTCTTTGTAGAAGCTTAATATTGTTGTTTTCTTGACATTGTTCTTCCTTGCCACGGATATTTACTCACACGGCCGAAGCCGTTGCAACTAGACCAAGGTTCCAACGTTCCGCAATAGCCTAATCCCGCTCAGAAGCGACTGAATGGCAGCCTTGTCTTGTTAGTGCGGGCATGAAGTGAAGCAAACCGGATGACTTACCATTTGCCCTTTAGTGTGATAACCACCCAAGGAGAGCCCGCCTCATCTACCTCCTTATCCACCGTAGTCGAGAAGCAAATGGCACTCATGATGCCGTCACCAAACTTCTCGTTCAATATCGCCTTGTAGGCATAACCGTAGTTCTGCACAATTTCGTACAGCCGGTAAATGAGAGGCTCAACCGGGGGCATGGGGCCGGCCTGGCCGCGGTTAGGGAACCCCGTCATCTGTGCTTCCAACGTCTCTTTGGGCAAGTCGAGCAGCTCTGAAAGGCGATTGATGTCCTCAGGTGAGGCTGTTGCTTGTCCGTAGAACAACGCCGCACAGGCAACCTCGCTTCGGTCGAGGTGCTTTGCGATTGTCTCGAAGCTCAGGCTCTTGGCAGCTTTGCCATCAAAGAGCATCTTGGAGTAGACTGGAAGCCTGTCGGCGACCGTCGACTGGTTGGCAAGGAACTGGAATGAGCGCAAACTCTCACACAATGGGATCACGGTTATCTTACATCGAGGGTTGCGATACGTCCTTCGTTTGCCATGTTGGTGTAGGGAGGGGTTATAGTGGTGCGGTACGATTGTTGTTCTTAGAGGGTAAAGAGCAGAGATGTCTGTCCGAGAACTCTTGAGGTCTATCAAGTCACTCCGGAGACGTTTCCCTTCCTGATCAACTTGCGGGGTTGTGCTCTATGACGTGTCACGGGTGCACTGATATGTATGGGAACTGGATTCGGGGATAGCCCGGAGAATCGGAGTCCGCTCGTTCGAGAAGGAGAGATGGCGGATCTCTGTGGAAAACACCAATATTCGCTCCACGATCCCGCTATCGGTCGATCCGACTGGCCCCGTCGCTGATTGATACGATGCTAGCAACCTCACTTGACCAAGCGTCCTCGTTTGGCATATACGTTCCTGGCCTCCACCAGGTCGTCGACGTTGAGCATATCAACCCCTTCATCCAGTAGAGTATCCCACAGTTGATTGCGCACGTCAATCGGCCAGTATGGCATTCCCCAGTATCGTACCTTGAGCCCTCGGCCGTGGGCCTTTGCGATATGGTCTCGCAGTTTTGCGAGTTGCGTCGGCTGAAGTCCACCACGACCGACAGTACCGATTGTTTCCTCAAATGAGACGCTGGCATAGTATGAGTTCAGGGTGCTGTATATCCCTTCGTCAAGCTCAGCGAGCGGCGCATCCAAGAAGACGTCGCGCGACGGGGTATCCTCGTCTACCATGCGGATTTCCGTCTCGCCGGTTCCCACAACCGTGATAGGCCTAGAGATAAAAGTGTTGTTGCTAACATGGCTGAGCCATCCCTTTTGACGCAGTGGCTCCAGCTTTTCCAGCAGAAGCGACCAAGCAATGTCGGGTTCTGACTTCAAATCCACCAATAAGACTAGTGTCTGGTTTGGTTCGCGATCATATACGCCTCGAGGCGGAAGAGCCGGATTATCAGCCGAGTTTTTGGTCTGGAGCAGTTCAATGAGAGGTTGAATGTACATGGATGACAGAGACCGGTCAGTGGAAAGGCTTCCCAGGTTGTGCCCGACGTAGAGCTCACCCTGAACGGCCCAGACATCGGCTTCAACCCCAACACAGCCAGCAAGGATGGCCGAGTGCAAGGGAGTTTGCCTCCAATAGTCATTGTGTGAGTGACAAGGAATTGGAAGCGTCGAGTCAAGTCCGGGAGTAAGGCCGTCCACCGAACTGCCTGCTTTTGGATCTAGCTCCTGAGGCCAAAACATAGGTGTGATGGTGAGAACGAGGGACAGCACAAGAGCCATGGTGCTTCTCACAATTAGTAAAGAAAACGTAGAAAAAGAAACAAAGTCGAAACTCGCCTCAAAGCTGCCCCTACCATGCCCAGGGCGAGGACATAGGGGTTTGTTTTGGCGGTCAGACCTGTTGTAGCTTTATTGGCCACATCGTGGGTTTTGTTATCACGAGAAGTCATTTCTCGTCAAAGATAATCTAAAGATATATCATGAGACTTTGACAAACGCTCGCGGCTTGGTTTAGTTTGTTGTCGTTGGTCTTATGAAAGATTAATAAAGAAGAGTCTTGGGCGTGGAACGACAGAGGCACATGCGTGGGTGCACTGCCATCCAATCATAGGCCGGGATTCAGAGGAGGACCACCCCACGACCAAGAGTGAATTGAATCATCTTCAGGTTCTTGCCTGTAAGTTGGAATGTTGTCTTTCAATAGCTTCTGTGATTGAAACTCTTTTGACCTCTCCCTCCAGTCTAGCTTCTTCGGAGATACTTTGGTCAACCCGTCCGTTCTCTATCCTTCCTCGGAACCTCATCTGTGTGCACTGACCAACATAGTTCTTCCTAGACAAATTAGTCGGCATCTTGACACCAAAATAACCATGTGGTTTTCTTGATATGCATACTAGTGCCGCTTCGAGAATGGAGCGTGTGGTGTTTCCGGACGAGTCTGAATCTTGGAGACGGATGGTACGGAGTATAATCCCGACACTCGGCCGAGACGGGATAGACACAAGTGTGTGGGTGGAGACTTGGTAGACCGATAAGCCACATGCATCGCTGATAAGAGAATTTTTGGGTGGTTTCTTCTGCACTCACCAGCCTGCCACCAAGACGACAACAAGATCGCAGCGCATGTTACACTCCCAATTAAACGACGACAGGATAAAATCCAAGCGGCATTCAGTCTCGTATTAACCGTATCTTCGGTCAGCACCAGCTATGCCTCATAAACACAAGAGAAAGAGGGGAGACGATGAAGCAGAGTACGTTTGATCCCTTCGAAATTGCTGCGAATGCGCTTCTGACCCTCACACCTGCAGCTTCAATCTTCCGCCGTCCCAAAGAGCACGACCCCTACCAGTCGGATCGAAAAACGGTACAGCAGGCAAGGATGGTCAGCAAAAAGGGAAGAAGGGCAAGAAGGGACGCAAGGACAACGATGCCCCGCGAGCGTTCAGGCGGCTCATGGCTGTCGCGCATGGCAAAAAGGTGCGGTCAGGACTCGATGACGGAACCACCGACAAGCCGACCAAAAAGGAGACATCAGAGGAGCTAAAAATCCGACCCGGAGAGGATCTAAGATCCTTCGCCCACAGAGTAGATGCGGCGCTACCCGTGGCAGGACTCACAAAGAAAACGGTGGTCAAGGACGGCAAGGATGAGTCTGGCCTCAAAGTCTACCGCACGAGGAAGGAAAAGAAGATGCACAAGCTCTACGATCAGTGGCGTGCCGAAGAACGAAAGATCCAGGACCAACGCGAGGAGGAGGCCGATGAAGCAATTGGACGAGAGCTCGATGAAGACCCTACGGGCACCACGGCGCTGGCCATGGCGGAACTCAACGAGGCGACGAGCAAGAGATCCCGGCGGAAACGTGGCAAGGTCAATGATGATCCGTGGGCGGAGTTGAAGAAGAAGAGGGCAGAAGCCAAGATCTCACTGCATGACCAGGCGCAGGCACCGCCAGAACTAAACAAGAGCACGTCACGGCAGCTCAAGGTTGGAGATGCCACGGCTGATGTCGGCAATATCCCCAAGGCCGCGGGCAGCCTGAAGCGGCGGGAGGAATTGCAGGAGGTTCGAGCCGACGTTATGGAGGCGTATCGGAAAATTCGAGAACATGAACAGGCAAAGTTGATGCGCGCATAGCGAATGGTGATATGTAATTTCATCTAGAACATGTTACGAGAAAAACACGTGATAAATATTGCACAATTTATCTCTGTCAACTGTAAACATTCCCTTGTTTTGCGAATACAAGACTCTGGCTCATCCCATTCCATGTAGCTTTCACTTACTTTGGCTGTGATTCATCGCTGCTGACTCATCATTCTGGATCGGCCGGCGTGGACTTTGTTCTCCATCGCGCACCCCGCCATCCCCACTTCATCTGCTTCGACTACAGCAACCGGAGAAAAAGTTAGGATTCGACCGCAGGCTCCTCAGTTCAATTCGCCCCAGACCACTTCAGCGCAGATTTTTTTTTATAACGCGTCGCTTTAACTCGAGAATGAGCTATACGATAATTTGGCCGCTAAAATGGTATCCGACCTTGAAGGCTTGATCGCCGGCCTGTTGGTGCACATCTCGTGCGCCGGCGAGCAGGGTAAGTTGAAATACTTTTATTGCTGTAGGCCAGAGCAGAAACTGACCAGCGCAGGTTGTAATGTCAGAGATGTTGTCGATGCAATTCACAGCCCTTTAAGAAGCGATACTGAATCGCCCTCGCAAATACGCGAAGGCGATCCCTCAGTTCAGCATAAGACGGCCTCGACAATCTGGAGCTGGCTCTTAATGCGACGCGACATCTCCTTTGGCCCAAATCGCAAGTACAACCACCTGAGTCTGGATGAGTCTCTAGCCCTGGCGCCGCCTCCGAATGTCAATGGACAGGAGAGAGAGGCCACAGAGTTAACCTCGGAGACTCAACCAACTCCTCATGATGTACGAGTGTATGCCTCCGAGGAGGCCATGTGGCAGGCTTTGACAGGGCGTTGCCGAGACTACAAGCATGTTCCAAAGTCGGAGTGGATGCTACTTCTCGGGATCGCCTCCACAAGAACCAAAGGAATCTTACAGGGAGATCTGGGTCGACTCGTCGATCAGGACAAGAGATCAGTTCCTAAACGGACGGATGCGCTACTCAAAAAGGGCTACATTGTCAAAAGAACAACGCTCGTCCGGGGAACCAAGACGAGCAAGATGTGGCTCAAACTCTTTGCGCCGCCGCTTCCAAAAGACAGTGAGGGCGCAGACGAAACCCGGCCAGATATGACTTTCACCCGCGCGGTCCTGGCCGACAATCTGGACCCAGTTCCATGGCACACGAGGTGGACTGGCGAGTCTATCGATTACACGGCCCTGGCGACCACTATCATGGCTATCGTCAAGGAATGGGGTGTACTACGAATAACAGACTTGAAGCAAAAGTTAGGCTTGCTTGGAATGCCATGGCAAATGCGTACTTTGGCGAAGGTTTGCCGGTTTCTCAATGCTCGAGGCGTTATCCAGTACGTGGCAGCGAAACTTGATAACAAGGTATTCAAGGATTGCATCAAATACATTCGCGACCTCACCTCTGAAGATATGGGTGCGCTGCTCGCTACAGGCAGACGACACAGCAAACAACCCCCCAGAAACCCCGACCTAGATGGCCTTGATGGAAGCAAGCAACTCCTTGACCAGACCTCCAATGCCTCGGAGGTGTCTATAGCCGCGCCATGGTCTTTGGACAAACCGGTTCCTATCATTATAGCGGAAATGGCACAGCGAACGGGTGATACTGGATTGACAAACCCAGACGTCTATGCTTTGACCCTTGGCCCTTCGTTCAGTCGGCACCTTTCCTCCATGACAACCGCCTTATCCGTTCCGAACCTTCAGCCTTCTCACCTTTCTCATTTCCAGCTCCGCAGTGAACATACGAGGGCAGGCAAAGTAGCCTCGTATCGCTATTTTGCCCAACACGATCCTATCTTGGTTCCTCAACCGACGGGTGATGGAGGCCAACCAGAGAACATGGCAGCTGGCCAAACCCTGAGTTGTACCGATCCCTACGGCTTTTGTCCAATTCCCACCACAGGCATTTCTAGCGAACCCTCAGCTACGTTAGCAGAATTATGCAAGCAGGGCCTTCCGCACCGGAAGCCCAACGGCCGTCCCAGAAAGAACAAGGTTCAGAAGCAGAAACCGGTCCCTGCACCGAAACCTAGAGGGCGACCAAAACAACAACGCGGCGAGAGGTCGCCAGTTCGACAAACGAGTGTGACTCAAGAGACTGAAACTGTTCAAGAGGAGGGCATCAGGCCGAACGGTGCAGCTACCCAGGAACCCAATGTCCGGCCAGAGGTAGATGAACATCGACAAGAAACGGCGCAACAAGAAGTTGAAACTTCAAGGCCAAGCAGGGCGTCTTCAGAGAAGCAGGATACCGGGAACCTTTTGGTTACGCTCAAGGTACCACCAGGCAAGATTCAGCCGGCAACTTCAACCCCTGTGCGGGTGACACGAACGAGATCAGCAAGATCTTCAGCAAAGAAAGCGGAGCTGGAAATCGCGAGCACTGCTACCAATACCGAAGAGATCGAGGCCGAGAACGAGGTCGAGAAGGACAATGAGACAGAAACTCCTAGCAAAACACCATCGAGCAAAAAAAGGGGCCGCCCGAAAAAGAGAGAACCAAAGAAGAAAGGAAGCGGTGCACAAGCTGCCGATGCCGACTTTGGCTCACGTCCCTTCGTTTGCGACAAATGTGGTGGGAGATGGAAGAACGACATTGGTCTCAAATACCACTTGGAAAAGTCGAGGACGTCGTGTAACCCTTCGTTCGACGAGTCCACGGCGGCACCAGTCCGACGTGGAAAGAAGCGGGCCGCCTCTGAGATGGAGGACCCTGATACTTCGACTCCCGCTGTTGAATTGTCACCGCGGGTCGCAACAACACCCGATGAGCCTGATGCAGAGAAAGAGAGCAAAGACCAAGACCAGGACCAGGATCAAGATCAAAATCAAGATGAGCCGGAACCGGAGCACCAGAGCTTCTCAACGCCGGCCAAGCGCATATCGAAGCTACGGGGCCCTGTTGCATCCCGGCCAACATGGGCCTCACGACCGACCGTCAGTTTCAAGAGCAACTCTTTCCAAGTCAACCCAGAATGGCGGCGCCCCCCAGTCACAAGCTTCGATACTCCAAAAACAGCTTCATTGTCCAACGAAACCAATGGTGCTCTTGTTCAAATTGAGAATGGGCAGCCGCGCCCTCTCCTAGCGTCACTTGATCGTTTAAGCCTATTCGCAAGCTCCCCCAAGACTCCTCGCCTAAAAACCCGAGGAAAGGACTCGCAGCCAGCGGTCGAAACCCCTCGCCAAGAACAGTTGCCTAATGGACAGGATACCGGTGTTAAGACGAAAACTCCTGCACCTGTCAATAGCCTGTCGAAATTGGCGCTAAACAGCCGAATTTACCAAATTGTCCAGAGCATCCTCGCGGAGCAGTCAGGAGTCTTTCCAGGAGGCAAGCCCCTCTGGCAGGCAATCACTATACGCTGGACGACGTTGTTTCCGAATGAAGCGTTCCCTCAAGTCCGCGCGTATCAAGCTGCGTTTAGGGATATGCTGAAGAACAAAACCGTTGCTGAGCATTGGCACACGTTCCGCAGTGCCAAGGGGGTGACAGAAAAATGCAATGTAATTTTGCAGGCTGGGATTGACCCCTTCTCACCGGCAGCCACCAAGACGGTCGAAGAAATCAAGTCAGCGCACCCGGAGATATACCTCCCACCACCATTTGACGCTGTGGCGGGTACGGAATTGCTGAAACGGGGACGCCGAGACCTTCCAGAAGAGATCGAATCGTTGGATGCACCAGTCTATGTGGCGCGAGCGGCTCAAAAGCGGGCTCTCGAGGAGCTCGATGACGAGGGTGATGAAGTCCTTCCGCCACCAAAACGAGGTAGAAGGCGCAAGAGAGTTGCGAGAGAGGCCAGCCCGAGCATTCTCACTAAGCCGGAGGAATATACATGGATGCCAGTCGGTCAGGAGGACGAGACTGGGGAGCGAATGTGGTATGAACACTTTGACTCCTTCATGGCTGAAAGGGCCCCCGAATCAATACACTTCCTGGAACCCAACACAGGGTTGTTTGATGGAACCGATGTGTACGAAGAAGGGGGCTGGGGTTGCTTGTCAGGTAACATCGTGTTTGACAAGGCAATTCTCGTCTCTGGCGATAACGGAGCTTGGCCGTATCTTAGTACTCAGGATTTGGAGCTTCAAGATGGTTCGTACAATTTGAGGGGGTGGTTCCCAGACAGCGCCTGGTACGCCTGGTCGTCAATCGTGGATGTGATCGATCAGCGTGCTCTTGCTCTGAGACGTCTGAGGCGCCAGCATCGAACGGACCTTGGACGGTATCAGCGCTTCGTTGAGAGATTGCATTGTTGCATAGATACAGAGCGAGCGTGGACCGAATCGTTCATTCATGCGCCACCGAGAGCAGCAGGCCCTTACAACATCTTCATCTCATTCTTTAGTGGAGCCGATATGAAGTGGACCGACATCTCGACGATTTCATGGCCCTCAGAATGGCAGCTAACTCCGAAATCGTTCCCTGCATCCGTCCCCGACCGGAGTCTTCTTGTAGACTCTCAATCTGATGACGACGAGGACAATAGCTTCGAGTGGCCAAGCCTTCCTGTACCTGGTGCCGGGCTCAGCAACGGCCAACAAGAACGACCCGCTGCCTACCGACAGCAGCAGCAACCCCCACAAGCAAAGGTTAAGCGTGTCCGTCTCACTACGCGAACGCTGACTTCGATTCCCGTTGAAGGAGGACAGTCGGAGAGCCAGAACGACCAAAGCACAACCAAAGATTCTACAGAGGAGGCAGACAGGCTTCTGGCTGCCATCATTGCTGTCCGAGTGCTGCTCGGCGGCGCCGACAAGGCGGTCGACTGGGGCCTGTTGCTGAAATTGCATCCAACCATTGCACTCAGGGACCTACGCCGATTTTGGATCACTGCCCGCAGAGAACAGGGGGCGTACATAAAAAAACTCACTAAAGATTTTCAGGACAAGTTCCTCATCGCATATCAGAGGGACGAACTCCCAGAGTTCGACTTTGACGATCCCCTGGATTACGATTGGCATGGGCTCATTGATTGGACACTTCAACTGCCGCGCCGGAAAGGTGTTGAGCTTCCCTCAACCCGAGATCTTCTCGAAGATAACTTTACCATTCACAAGGCTCCTCACGTTGATGAGGATTGGCGGGAAAAATTTTATCACCCACAGTCGTCTGTCTTTTCTCGTTTCGAAGCCACAACATCTGGCCCAGCGGTTGTTACCGTCGACAAGATGCTCTCTGGTCTTGGTGAGCATGTCGAACTTGGTGATAATGTAATCGCAAGATCTTGGGTGAGGTCCCTTTGCTGCACTGATGACAGCCGCTATTCGGTGGACCAGATCAGGCAGAAGTTCTCTTCACTTGCAAAGGGAGATCAAGATCGAAACAGCCAACTTCTAAAGCAGGCAATTGAAGATCTGACACAGCAGCGCATCATCTGCAGGAGCAAGAGACCTCCACTTGGTGGACGTCCTTACCGGCTCAACGAATGGTATTACCACATGCTGGGGAAGCTGGCGCATCGAGCAAAGTACCAAGAAGCAGCGGACTTCAAGACCAAGCTGGATACCGTCTTTCGTCGTGGGGACAGCTTCAAAGTTCCCTTTAATCTTGACGATGGTGCTGTCATGGCATTGACGAACTTGAACGCTTCGGAGAGAATCAAACTGGTGGCGGTGGATGTTCCTCACATTCCGCTCGGGTTTGAAGCCCACAAGTATGAGAGCAGGCGTCTCGACAAGTCTTGTTACCACTTCGGCATTGTCGCGACTCCAACGGAAACGTATAAGTACGATGAGGACATCGACGTCCTCCGAAAGACCATCCACGAGGGACCCCCCACGGGTAGGAATGTGTTGCCACAATGGGTTGATTTCTTCGGCAGACGAGATGCTCAGCGTTTCATGGATATCCTAGGCGCCTTCTGTTTCGTTTTCGCTACCAGGGGCTGCCTGACGATCGAAGGCGTGTGCAGCGCACTGAAACCAATCTTGGAGGAATTTGAGGCTCAAATGATCATGAGCTGGGGGAAGAAAACAGGGGTATTTAAGGAATCGGAGGACGGGCTTGGACTGATGGTGGGAGAGTGGTGGTGGTTGGCCGTGCCATGGCAATGGGGCCGGCAGCTTAAGCGTCGGGGACATCAGGACGACGATTGAGGGAGGAAACCGGAAATCCCAATGTAAGAGTATTGTGATACCCCTGAGGAGGAAGGAAGCACAGGGTGCCGAGGTCATATGGGAAAGACATTGCCGGTTATCCGCATATGGTATGCTACATCCTGGACAAGTGGCCAGTTAATTCATCGACCTGTTACCTGTGTCTTTATATCGGAGTGATGTTCTGGGCATATCAATCTAGCAATTCCTCACGTAGTTCTCACCATGTCTCCAGAGTTACAGTACAACGGAGGATCCTCCTCCTGAGATGAGGCTAAGACTCGATGTCGGGAAACGGGACTCTGAGACTACCCTTATGCTACGGCAAGTCTAAACCTTTGTATATTTAGACAAGGTCAAAGCTACGGCAAGTCTCAAACTTGCGTATATTTAGACAAGATTAAAGCTACGGAGCAGCTAAAGTTCTGAATACTCTTATGATAGGCTCTCATAAGCCTCAGCTTAAAACGGTGCTAGACGCATGCCGTTCTCGTATATTTTGCCTCGTCTGGTGGTTGGAGGGTACGTCAGATCCTTTGATTCGTCATATTGGAAGCCGTCAAGCTTATATACGGCGAGAAAGGCCTTCCTCTGTCAAGGCACCTATCTAGCGCTCGAAAAATAGTCGTTGATTGAACGCTGGGCCGGCTTGAGAAGGTCTCCTGGACGCCATCCCGCTCCCCGCTCTCCCACTGGTCTGCATAACAGGTCAAACGCCTGGGCAACTAACCGAGCCTGCTGGCAGTCTGCCAGAGCTTGGTGGTTCTGGCCGACCAATTCGCTCAGGGGAAAGAGAGTTGGAAACAATATCTCAAGACGCAGCGGAAACACCTTTTTGGGCCCCACACGAGGGAGGTTGGGGCGGAAAAGGTGAATCAAAGGAATGCAATTCTCTTTACGGGGCAGCATGGCCTCATACCCCCCCGTCGCTAAAAATCTCCTCAACAGCTCTAGGTCAAAGCAGTTCAGGTGCCATACGAGAACGACTATCTCGGGCGTGATCCCTGATCGTTGGAGCTTGAAAGCGACCTCGTGGACGTCCGGTTTCGTTAGTTGTCCACTTTGTGAATAGACAGACTTCTCTTTACGTCGGCTCATCCCACTTAGTAAGGGATGCGTCCTCCCGGTAGAAGAGGTGTGGCTGATGCCTTGTGAATGCTTGATCAGCGTGTTCACAAGGATGTTTCCTGAGACTTGCTCGATTATACAAAATTCCCATAATTGATGGGAAGCCGGGGAGAACTCGGTGTCTAGGACGATAAGATGTGATCCTGGCCGCTTGCCCTGAGCGATGTCGTCGAGCCGTCTCCGGACTCGCTTGTTGTAATCTTGGGTCGAGACCCACGTCTTCTGAGTTGCAATATTGAAACTTCTCCTGAGAGATTCAAAGTCAACCTCGTCTGACTTTGGATCAAAGTATTTCGTTAAAATCCTGATCCTCATCTCAGCTCTGCACGCCAAGCATCTGCTGTCTAACGTCAGGCTGGGTATTCGCTCAGCTCTGGTCTTCTGCTTGTTTCGGTTTGGGGAGACTTTTAGTCGAGCAGTATCGAGGTCGATGATAATGCCGTGTGGGCATGGCTCGTCAATGATGGATGTGTTCAGGGCTGGACCAGAGCAGGTATAGCCCCGCGATTGCAACAACACCTTATGGTCCTTTTGTGCCTCTATTTTATCAATGGTTAGTCTGGCTCTTCATCTTTGACCGATGGAAAGGGGAACCATGTTACATACCCCAACGTTCCCTATTCTGCGCAAGAATCTGTGAGTGATGCTTGTCCGAGAAAGGACTGCTGCCATCCACATTGAGGCCGTCTTCTTCCTCGATATCATCCTCGTCCCCCTCATCGATACCCATGCTCTCCTCCCCATCCTCTTCTCCGGGGCCCATGTCGTCCGTCACCTCAACGCCCTGTTCCTCGAGGTCCAGGTTGTTCTGTTCAAGGAGCACGTTGTTCTCATAAATTTCGTCAAACAACGGGCTCCTTTGAAACGGTGGGAATCCCCCGCTCTTGTACTCCAGCTCAGTATCAGGAAGAACATGCCCACGACGTATGTGAGTGGCCCAGTGCCTCTCGAGATGTGCCTTGGACATGTCTCTTCCCGTCACCGCATAGTGACAATTGGGAACGGAGCATGCGTAGAGTGATGTAACCGGTCGGTGATCAGGGTCCTCAGCATGTTCCAGAGCCTCCCTGGAGGTCCGGAACCGCCGGTGACACGCCGGACGAGGGCACACAAATAGGTGTGTGTGAAGGAGTTCATGCTTTTTTGCTTCTGCGGCAGATTTTGACGGGAAGTTGCAATATGCACACGGAAAAGTAATCCCAAGATGAAAGCCCTTGAAGTGTCGCTGAGCGTTGTAATTAGACACGAAGTCCTTTGGACAGTCATACTCCTCCGCTCCGGGGCATCGAACACGCCTTCGGTCGTGTACTCGGGCGTGCTGCACTGCACCTTGTCTGTACCTGAAGGTTTTTTGGCAACCACTCTCTTTTTTTCGTGGACATGGAAATCTGAATCCTTCGTGCTTGACCTTGACGTGGTCTCGTAATCGCCTTTTGAACTTAAAGGTCTTACCACAGCCAGACCAGTTGCATTTGTGAAGGTGTTTTTTAACATTAACATGAACCGCCGTCTTGTGACGGTTTAATGCGCTGGGAAACGGAAATCTCTTGTTGCAACCAGGCCAGGTACATTTCAACTTGCGGCGGTTACGATGAAAAGCCTTGACATGACCCCTGACCCCCTCGCCGCTGAGACACTTCAACTTGCAATGTTCAGAAATTGGACAGGGCATCGGGATGCCCTGTTCCTTATGCACAGATGTGACATGTCTCTTCGCGGCTGCTAGGTTCTTGAATGTTTCTTTACACCCAGACTTGCCAAGCTCCTGTGCATAAAAGCACAGAAGCCGGCCGTCTTCTCTGACGTGTAGGGGGGGTACATCATGGCTTAGAATCGCGTGACAGGACGCTTCTTGTTGAGAGTTAAATGCTTGGTCACACTCTTGCTTCTTTGCGTATGGGCACTTATACTTCTACATACAAGTCAGAGGTTAGCATCTCCCATATTACTCAACGAAACAAAACTGCTTACCCCAGGCTCCATCGTGAAAGTGATAGGAAGACGAGGATGAGGGTTAGGATGGCGATGATGATGAGGATAGTAGAGAGATTAGGATAAGGGTTAAGTTAAGAATCAGGATGGCGATGATGATGAGGATAGTAGAGAGATCAGGATAGGGGTTAGGGTGAGCATCAGATAGGCATAAGCATGAGGGTTGGTACTAGGGTGAGAACCAAAATGAAGGTGGATAGAAATCGAAATTGGGAGCCCATGTCAGGATTTTATATCACAGAAGTTGAGGACTAGTTTGAAGTGAATTGGCGGACAGTCGTGTGCAGCTGGCAGCAGCTGCCAAAGGCCAGCCTCTGTTTGGCTTGCTTCAGAACGCTTCCATATTGATGCTCAAACCTGTAGCAGCATTGCTTCTACGATTGCTCTTAAGAAACAAGAAACGCTGTATAACTTATGGTGGGATATACGGCACTCCCTGTTTAAGGTAACGATGTTTGTTTGAGTGTTGTACGTCTAGGACATAAACACAATTTACAATAGCTTTGACTTCAACTTTGTATAGTTGATTGGCAAACCTGTCCCAGAAGATCTCCTGGAGCTGCCTAAATGTCAAACAACTCACGACAGGTCTGACTCAACTTTATGAAGCTCATTGTTCAGAGTGTCAAACACAATCGGATGCCTTGTACAACATGGGCCTCAAGCAGTGTACAACCAAATGCCACGTTGATGCAACACTCTTCGTTTACCACCAAAGGTATTTATTTGCAAGGGATGAGAGATCCAAAGGTATAAACAAACGAAGGTTGGACTTGTATAGGGCGCGCAATAGGTTTGAGCATCAGACCAGGCATCACGTCTATGGCGGTTTGCATTAACCAATTCAATGGAAGGCTTCTCCGCTGGACGCCGCAAAGCCGCAAACAGAGAGGTCAAGCGAGAAACATATACCATTCTTATTTCTGGACATGTCAGGTAAAGTTCCATACTCTTGGTGACAGGTCCCCTTGCCAGTTGATGAGAAGGAGAACCTGACGAAACTACGAAAAAGAAAGATATTGCCAGAAAGGGCAAAAATAGAACATACAACACTCGGAATTCGCTGGTCGTCACCGACCCAACTACTACTCAAGCGCTCCTCAGCTTGACTATGGGAGAGCAGACGGGATCCCGTATTCTCTAAGGGCTATGGCCGTATGTGACATGAGCCAGAGTTATTGCTGCTTATGGCCGGACACAAACTCTATGAGAGAGCATCAAAGGCATGTAAGGAGCTGCACAAAGCTGCGGTATGTAACCTAATCGAGCAGGAGAGGGCAAAAAAGACATTCCAAACCCTGGGATCGAACCAGGACCAGTTTGCCCCCGAGGGGCCCGCTGAACGCAGGTGAGATTCAACTATGCTGCCAATTACACCAGTTTGGATTTCTTGTTATATGCTGTGCAGATATTTTGTGATACATGGTCTTTTCACTAAAGTTAAATCGTAATATCTTGCTGAAGCTTCTTGGACAGAGCTGGAACCGGTGGGATGGTTTACCTCTGATGTTATGAGAAGGATGCCTTTGGCGGGAGGAAATTCGGCAAGCTTAGCGCCTCCGCTTCTCCATGTAGAGCCGCAAAAATGTCACAGTCGGTTCTATGATTGGTTTGGATTGGAGAGTATTTATGGAGACGCTAAGCCTGCCGAATTTCCTGGGTCCGTACGGTTTCCTTAATTGCTTATTGGTCCACTATCAATTCGGACAACCTACAGTAGACTTCCATTTTTGGAGGAAGTGGTTGCTAAGAATTGAACCACTTGGACAGAAGACAAGAACTTGACGATATCCCAAGTTCTCCGATGGGCATGGTCGTGCGTGCTGGACCAACATGGCAAATACTGTTGTGAGCAGCTCGGAGCAACATATGAAGCTCACATTAGTACCCCCCAGTGCCAAGGCCAGAGGATAGGTGGCGTTCTGCCAAGCTAGAGGCCTTCAATAGTGGTGATATGAATGGACTCGCATCATCCTTGGTCAAAGACTGGCAGCTATCCCAATGCCAAGTCCATTGAGCATTGACAGTGCTCACAAGGCCCGGTATTGTATGAAAGCAAATATTCAACTCCATTTTGGATATCTAACTCGCTTCCCTAGACAGCCTGTTGTTACTAAACTCAACGCAATGCACCATACGCCAAACTCTGACCAAAAAAGAAAGAAAAAAGCTCTTGCATGCTCAGAGTTTACAAGGCGAAGATAATCTTGAGCACGAGGGCTACCAGAAGCACCACCAACACAACAATAGTCCTGTCAAGCCAGAGCGGCACCCCGTCGTCAGTCGCGCGTCGCGCTTGTCGAGCCTGTATGGCAGGCGGTGCAACAGGCACGGTCGCCGGGATCGGTGCAACCGCCGGGACGGGAGCCGGATGGAGGGCCATAGTGCGGGTTGGTGTGGGGTTGCCGAGGTCGGTAGGCGGCGCGGGGATTGAAGAATCGATGGCAGTGCTGCCAGTATCTGGTGCAGTCTGAACGAATCCCTCTGCAAGCTCAGCTGCCTCAGCTTCGTCACTTGCCTGCGCTGGTTGGTCTTGGCTCTGCTTCTTAGCTTCCATCTCGTCCCGCCAGCCCATGTTCAGTTCCTTGGGCACCTCAACTTCCTGGGCGCTCGAGGATCCTTCACTTGCCCGTTCTTCGCATTCCTTTATGATTTCGCCGTTTGTCTTGCCACAGGTTGTGCATTTGAAGGAAGTTGACTCAGTAGCCAAGCGTTGCCGCACTGCGTCGGTAGTTTCGAGACCGCCTAGCTGACCACGAGCGTCTGTTTCCATGAAACTTCGAAGTCTAAGACCATGAACACGTTAGTTGCTATGACAATCATAAAAGGGCCGAAGCCGGATATAACATACGCCACAAGTGCTGTCCGTACACCCCACGCGGGTTGCCACGTCTCCTCATGATGACCACTAATGCTCAGACAGATCTCACGGTTGGCCTCGAATCGGCCGCTAGGTGTCATAAACCGGAAGCTAGGTGGTCGAAGAGGGTACGTAGGAGGAAGCACGATGCGGCCGTGATAGACGCCATTGCTGTACACTGAGTTGGGGGGCCCGCGGAGGGTGAAGTGCCATTCGAAGAGGTCGGACTCGAGGGGTTCAGCGGTGTAGTCGGCGGAGGGAGAGTTGGATAGCTCCGCTGCTTCACGAACTACGGCCAAGTCAGTATTATAAAGTCAAGTAGTTGCGGATGGACATGTGCCATAGAAGGGCATGGTGGTTGTTCTGAAGGGGGGTTGGGGAACTGACGGATGCGCCGGATAGTAGGAGACTTTGTACTGAACTTCGGAGTCGCCATTGTAGGCTGCGTTTGGGTATTGATTCCTATCTCAGTCCCAGTCCGAAGAGTGCAGTGTCTCTCTCAAGAGGGTGTCGTGTGCTAGATGGCCCGGGATCACAGCTTGGCGATGACGGTTCGTTCGTCAAGGTGGGGAGGTAGATGGAGGAGACAAGAAGCTCAAGGTAATGGGCCAGCCCGATGTATCGTTGCTGTGATTGACTGTTGCGGATGTTCGGAGAATGTGACACAAAGTACAGATGCAACAAAAGGGCTGCCTAGTAACAAATAAAGGTCTTAGACGCAAGGTGGTATCTTTGTTCGATCTGACATGGGCAGCCTGGTTGCCAGTATTGCTCGCATTGCCTCAGACGGCGGATGGGTCCAAAAGCGGGAACCCCACTAAGACGTCGGAACGACTCTGATAACGTGCTTGGCTCGGTATATGAATATGCATGCATCAAAAGGAGCTGCCAGTCGACTTCTTCTCAGCCAATCAGAAGCCATTCTTACCTAAGCAGGGCCACTTCCGAATTGGCTCGGCTCACGACTCCATTCAAGACTCCGATCGTTGCCATTGCCGTATCATCACGACCTCGTCGCCTCGTCCACGTCCCTCAATTCGGCTCTCCCGTACGTCCAATGCACTCTTCTGCTCTATATAGAACCCTCACGTCTTTCAGATCACTGCTAACTCAACCAATTGCGACAGCCCGAAGCCCCGAATCGAGCGATCTTTTCCCTCTGCACACGGCCGACATATTGTCAGAGCTTCATCATGGCTGGTCACGGTCACCACAGCTTCAATGGCCCTCCCAAGCCCCCGGTGGCTCACGTTCCCCGTATCTACCGATTCACCGCGACGGCCCTAGGTGCTGGCATGTGGTTCTTCGTGAGTCGCCCTAGTTGATGCGTTGAGGAGCAACTGCGAACGAGGGTTGTATGAGTGGAATTGCTAATGGATTGAAACACAGCTCATGTACAGAGCGAAGAAGGATGGTACGTCTCAAAACCCCGATTCACTGCTAAAAGCCGTCGTTTGGGTCACATTGGCTGATATCTTCTAGGTGCTGTTCTGCTCGGCCTCAAGCACCCTTGGGATCACTAAACGATCAATATGTACGATTCCTTCTATTCCCACAACAACCGCAACAAAGACATTGGGCGCCGATACATCAAAGAGATACGGGTCTTGGTGCAGTGTATATAGAGCAGGCAAGGCTCAGGAAATGAAATGAAACATGCGGAAATGCACTACAAGCTATCGATTCCTCATCATACGTTTACACGCTCGGTTTCTCGAAGAGATAGTGCGCGACTCCCCAAGTGTCCCCGCCCTCATACGCAAACAGCTCCGAACACGCCATGTAGAAGATCTGCCAGCGATTGTACCAAGTGGCCGCGTTGTCTTGGCCGTAGGTCTCGACGAGATGCGGCCATATCTCCTTCTTGCTCGCTATCATCTTGGACAGCCAGTGCTGTCACGAGTCAGTCAACAGATACGAAAGGGAGTGGTAAGACGACTTACCTCGCAAGTCTTGGAGTAATGTTGACCATTGACCCACCACTGCTGTTTGATCTGAAGGTCTCTCTGGAAGTACAGAAGCAGATCGGCTGAGGGCATGGTTCCGCCCGTGAAGAAATGTGTTGTCATCCAGCCCTCTTCGTAGTCATACGGATCTGTCTTGTGGGAGAAGATATGCACAAAGAGCTTGCCCCCTGGCTTAAGTGCTCGTGAGATCTTGGCCATGAGCAGTTCGTAATTCTTCATGTGCTCAAACAGCTACGACAATGAGTGAGTCAAATGCCAATGAATGGGGATGAGTGAAAATTACCTCAATGGAGACAACGCGGTCAAAGGCCTCGGGCTCAAACTCGTGGTCAACGACATCGCCGGTGATGACTTCGAGGTTGGTAAGACCCTTGGCCTTGGCCACCGAATCGATGTACTCCTTTTGCGTCCTAGAGTTGGAAAAGGCGGTAATGTGTGAGTTAGGTAGCTTCTCAGCAAAGTAGACGGCACCAGATCCCCATCCACAGCTATTCATATAAGTTAGACCAGTTGCTCAGTCTTTAACTCATGTTTCGTGAGTCTTGGGACCAGTGTTCACTCACCCAAGGTCCAAAATCTTCATGCCGTCCTTCAGCTGAGCTCTCTCCAAGTATAACCCCAGCATCGCTTCCTCAGCCTCCGCCAGCGTCTCCCCTCCCTTGGGGTACAGACAGGATGAGTACTTCATCCTCGGCCCCAGACAAGCCGCCAGCACGCCCGTGCCGACTTCATAGTGCTGCGTGTTGGCCGTGTCTGTCTCAATGGCCATGGGCCGCGTGCGTAGCTTCTCCAGATAGCTCATCTTGCGCTCCAGGGCGGCGCTGAGCGAGGTGCTCGCGATGGAGTCAATACGCTCCCGCAGCTGGCGTCTGATGCCAACGCGGATGACAGCGTGGGGGAGATAGCCTCCATCAAGAATCCAGTCTTGCGCTATTGTTAGAGGTCATGTTGATCGCGAGGTGGTGTTGAAGACTTGCCGTAGTTCATGTTTAAAGTAGCTGGTTGTCGATGAGAGCCACGTATACTTGCTCTCGAGAACACAAAATACAAGGCTGCAGTTGGGTAATTATGCTTAAGGTTCTACAGCAATTAGGTAAATGCTTTCATCGATTTATACGTCCAGTGTTGAGGCGAGGCTGTTGGTGATGCCCAGAGTAAATCAACTACGTCATGACTCTGCATAAATGGAGAAAGACATTATAGAGTGTCTTCTTCGGGGCTGTGATGTGCCCCGAGCATCGTATGCATACAATCGCTCTCTCGCACGCCCGAGGGTTCCGTCCATCCTCTAACAAATTCGTAATACCCTACTTTGTACACTCTATCTGACCCAAACCCAAATTATTTTCGTACTGGTGACCCGTCAACCCATCCAAATTCTTATAATAGCCAGGTCACACAACTATACACAACTATACTCGAGCACCCTCAATAATGACCTTGTACTGTTTGCGCTGCTTAGCCTTTCCTGTCAGTCGCTGCTTCGCCGTCCCGATGAATCGGGCGAGTCGCAGGGCCAAGAAATGCTCAAATGCCCAAGCCACGACGAAATAACCAACGCCCAGAGTGATCAGGAACAGCTCATAATCCCAGCTCATATTTGTCAGCTCCATCAGCTTGACCACCCATTGAGCTGGTACAAGAATCATGTACAAGGTGATCAAGAGGGCTGCCAGGATGGTTGCTGCGAATGGCCCTGTAACGTAGTGTTAGCTTCGTTCACCATTGCATCAGGCTTCAAGCGTAGATACTCACAGTTTTGGGTGGTCCGCTGCCGGAACGGGCGCCCGGCGTTGAGAACCACTCCCGACAAGATATACTCGAAGCAGGAAAACAAGAACAGGGCGGTGTTCTGCGAGTTCTTGATACTGGGCTCGTCACGGTGCACTTGGGGAGGAATGTACCATGGCTGCTCCTTGACAGTGACGTACGTCACAGCCTGGAATGAGATGCAAATGATCATGAATCCCAGCAACGGCGTGAGCACTTTGCGCGACACTAAATCCGCCGTGGGTCGCTTGCGACAAAGCTTTGGTGCTGGTCCTGCCCATCCCATGAAGATAGCAATCGGGAGAATAAGCAAGAGATCGATGAAGAGAAATTGGAAGTCTCCTAGGTTCGAGGCTTTGGCATAGAGAAACGTGACCGAGGTGAACTGAATAGCCGAGTACAAGCTCATGTACTTGAAGCAACTGAAGCTTGTAACCAAGGCAGCTCGACCCTCCCTATTGAACTCGTTAGGTCGTTGCCGGATCCAGATTTCCTGTCAACTTACTTGATGACCTCCAAAACACAGCGAATATCAAACACTCTGGAGGTGAATGGGGCAGCCACAGAAGCCTCGGCCTCAGACAGGGAGATGCCCACATCCGCTGCCTTCAAGGCACCACAGTCGTTTGCTCCGTCGCCGCAGAAGCCGCATGTGTAGTCGATACTCTGTAACTTCTCAACCAACTCATGCTTCTCGTCTGGAGACATTCTTGCAAACACTTTGCCGCAGATCAGCATCTATATGGAATAGTCAGCAAAGTTGGCAAATGTAGCATCAGATTTACCAACCCGTTGAAGTACTTGGGGTGATGCAAAGTCTACAATCCAGCGGAATACATCGCCGGTAACGGCTAATGAGTAGTTACGCAAGTTCGAAATATCGTACGGCAGCGATGCATCTCCTTCCGGAGGCGCAGGTAGTGGCTGTTTGTGTTAGATACGACTGACCCATGCCAGGTTAGAGACTGCCAAGACATACCAATAATGTACTTTCGTCCAATCGATACAGGTTATTATCGATGCTTTCCCACTGCAATTTTGCTTCCGCATCACGGAAGTCGCCTGCCCAGTTAGCAGATTCCACACCATTACAGGTTATGAGCTTACCTTCTATGAAGCGTGGGACAAAACAATGGGCGTTTCGATCCATAAGGCTGCATTCCCGAGCAACACTGATTGCTGTCAAGATATTGTCGCCAGTTACCATCACGGCTCCAATATTGGATGCCACGAGCTCCTCCAAAACTGCTGCAGTCGTAGGCTTGAGCTTATTTTCGAAAACAATAAACCCGACAAAGTCAAGGTTGCTCTCGACGTCTGTCCGAGTCATCTTCTGAGCTTTAACCCAGCTAAGCTTCTTGAGGTGACGGCTAGCAACACCAATGACACGGTAACCTTTATGTGTGTAGTACGACAGTAGCTCGTCATAGTCACTGGGAACTAGTAACGGGCAATTAGTGACTGATGGCTCAAGAGCTGCTTGGTCACTTACAGCTTTCTGGGCGGCAGATCTCCCTCATTGCCTCAGGGGCACCTTTGACGAAAATGTCACCACTCTTCTGGCCGAATTGGCGGACAATCACACTGGCTCGTCGCAATTGCGAGACGAACTCGAATGATTTCAGTACACCGAGCTCAATATTCGCCTGGTAAACGTCAGTGATGATACGAGGCGATACACGAGATGTCTTACATTAGGAGGTCTTGCAATCGATGGAGCGAGTCCGCCTTGCTCCTCATCTTCACCTTCGCCAACACTTTGCTTCCCTTCCTCATATGACCAACAGGTAAACTCGAACATTTTGAGGTCCAAAGGGTCGCCGACCAGCTCATCATCGACAGATCGTAGGGAGTGGCAAGTGGCCATGGTGTGCAACGCTGCGCGAAAACTGTCCTGGGTATTCTGGCGCGTAGCCTCCGCAAGCAGCATTTGAGGCTCGGTGATGATCTCGCCGAACTTGTTCGAGTCGCGATTGACAACTCGAACGCCCAGGACATCCAGGCCCTCCTCAGTCAGAGTTCCAGTTTTGTCGAAACACATGATATCAAGCTTTCCGCCGACATTGACTCTCTGCGGGCTGATACAGAAGATTTGCTTCTTCTTTAATCGACTCAGGGCAAAGTTCGTTCCAATAGTCAGCGTAGCGGGCAAGGCAGGCGGGACGACGATAGTGATGAGATCGAGTGCTCTCACAATAATGAGATGCCAAGCAATGCCGAGCCTGATGAAGTTGACCAGGGATGCAAGGAAACCAATAGCAGCAACAATTGCCATAACACTGATGTATCGGAACGAGTCGCGGTAGAATTTGAAGCCGGAGGGTTTTGGGAATAGCATCGACCGTACCAGTGACCCTTTTGTGGTATTAAAACCAGTCCGGACAACGAGGGCGAGCGCAACGGCGTCACCATCTTGGTCCTCTTGAGGCCGTCTCGCCCGAATGATCTTGGTGCCACAGAAGAGAAAATGTCGAGCTGTCTCGGGGGTTACTGATGAAGCCGCCAAGTCCATAGAACGTAGCGTTTCATCAGTCGCGGGCAGTTTCGAGACGGGAACTGATTCACCTGTCAACATGCTCTCGTTGACAATGCAGTCTCCTGTCAGCAGAAGACTATCGCTCGGGAACTGTGTTAAGTTGGGGTCGCTTAGTTCATAAACATCGCCGGGAACCAAGTCGCTCGAGTTGATGAATCTCCAGAAGCCGTTGCGAAGGACTCGAACGTCGCATTCGAAGCGCGAAATTTCGCGTAGGCGCTTCATTGTAGCGCGAGTCTCGATGAGCGTAGCGGTTATACTGCCAACGGACATGAGGAAGATGCAAACTGCGTAGTAATAATAGCTGTCCAAAGACCAGAGAATAAGGCTGGCAATCTGAAAAACGTAGAATGGGTGCAGGACCTCGTCGACCAAAAGCTGACCCATAGTCTTTTGCTCAATATCGATCAGGTTGCTGCCAAAGACAACCTCGCGTACGCCCTTCTCATCGCTATCAAGTCCCACGCGAGTAAGTCGAACATCGGTCCAATTCGGGTCTTTCCATCCATTGAACAGCATAAACTTATCCTTGAGGGGGTGGAAGCAAAGTCGAACATAGCGGTAACCCAGAGTTCGAAGGTCGTCAACGATGGGATCACTGTCATCGTCTAACGCATCCGAATAAAACTTCTCGGGTAAACCGAAAACGGTAGACAGCGGTCGGCCATAAGGTTGAGAGCGGACTGTCATAGTGACAAGTTCACCCCATTGGTTCTCTATGACAACCCATTCGCAGTCCCGTAGGGAACATGCCTGGCCAAGGAGACTGACATACCGCCGGGGCAGCCAGCGGAAGAGCAGATAGGCCAGTCCTCCAGTAAGCACACACAGGAGTATGTAGATCGCAGAGCCAATGCGACTTGTTCTAAAGCCAGCAATGGCAATCGTGAGATCCTCATTGACCATGTAAACCTTCTGGCTGTTACGACCGTGTTGACGGAAGCTTCCGGCGGTGGCGGTACTGTCCCGTCGCAGGAGATGGGCGTGGACCGAATTTCGAGAGTACGTCGATGAGTGTCGGCGAAGCACATAGTCGTCCTCCGACGCACGGTAGTCCCGTTCCAAGTCGTCTTCATCGTCCTCCTCAACGGCATCGAATTCTCCAAATTCCAGGTCTCCGACGTCTGAAATGCTTCGCCGGATGTAATCCCCGGCCACGCTATGGACAGCTACACTTTCGGCATCTTCATCATGTGGGAAACCTTGAGCCTCGTCATCGTAATAGGTAAAGCTGGTCGTCGAATCGGCGCGGCGCCTGCGATGCGAAAATGCCGATACGCTGGTGGGGAGACTTTCGGCAACAGGTCCGGAGTAGAGCTAATTGAAGGCAAGAAAGGGTCAGTTCTGCGATAGATTAAAGGATAGCATGGCTAAAGTGCCGTGTACTACCTCTTCGTGAGCCATTTCAACATCCTCAAAGATGCTGGACCTGCTCTGGTTGGAGCTGATTCGATACAGAGAGACGCGCCCATTGGGGCCATGGCGACCACCCTGGCCATGGTGATCCTGGCCCGGATCCGGGCTGAGAGGAGCGTCGTCTTCCATCAATTTGATTCAAGGAGGGTCGGCTCTCATCGTATGCTAATGCTTGGTGATGGGTAGAAATTGTGATTGTGGCCGCTGCGATGCGATTACGTCGTTGCGGAGCTTTTGCCCTGCACTGATGCTCGAACCAGGCTGAGGCGACTCAAGGCGAATTGATACCGAGTTTGCCCCGCCAATAGCGATGATTGGCCGATTCCCGATTCGGATGCAAGGCTGCATCAAGGCCAATCAGAAGAGAGAGAAACATGCCTCACATTATTGGTTGCCTGCATCATGGATACAAGTACGGATAGACGCGATGCATAAACGATTTCTTTCTTGAAGTGAAAACATGATGAAGAAAACTGCATGAAATTACGATGGGAGTGAGGGCTTCATGCAAAATACTTGACATAGTCGCTACATCTCATGATGGTGTTCTCTTGGTCAGGGATTCTTAGGTAAATGATCCATGGATGCATGAGTGTGCTCTGGGGCTGTCTCCGTCAGCCACCAATATCCCATCACCAAGTTGCTGCAGAGTAAAAAGAAGAAAAACCATTGGACGAATGGGACGCCAGCAAAGAAGCCCGCTCCGCGTCACAGCAGGGCGCGATTCGTGACGCATCCCTTGACTTGTTGGTATCGGCCATTGATCGTGATTCAGCCAATCGTGCACGTTGATGGCGAGGGACGCAGGGTCTATCACAGTGCGTGCGAGTCGCGTTTTATCACGTACGAGAACGATGAGTTGTTGGACAGCTTCCCTTCAACCCTTCTATCCGAGCCAAGGGAAGCCTAGAAAGAAGGGAACGGAACGGAAAGCGAGGGAAGGGCCCAGCATTTTTTGTCTTTCTTGGCCGGGCTTTTCTTTTGATAGCCGGGTATGTGTGAATCGTTGCTTTGGGCTTAACCTCGCTTGTTTAAGGTCAATGCAACTCCCGAGATTGTGAGCAACGGGCTATCAGTCCCGTGGTGCCCTCCGGGCCAGCCCGGCTGTCCGGGTGCCCTCTGGTCAACAAAAGAAGAAGTCCGAAATTCAATTCAGGGACGGTGTGTTGTTCCTGGTTTGGGGCGCCACCATTCCAGCGCCTTGGTGTCTGAAAGAGAAGGGCCTGAGACTCAAGGATCGGCCTTGACAGGCGAGAGGAAGCCAAGGGATCTGAGTTCTGGAATCTCTCCGGAGTGTGGCGAGTGCCCTCCCTCCACTGCGAATGGGCGACTCAGAGTCGATCACGGTGGGCATGCGCCACAGGCCCCGGCACACAACTCGGTAGCAAAGAAATGCGTGCACGGTTGACTCAGTGCCTCGTCTAAATATGCACTGTCCTCTGTGGCTCAACCATCCCTTCTGTTGTCTCCCTTCTCCGCTCTTGCGCTGCACCGCGCACTCCACACTCCACTCCCCTCTTCCCGCCTCCTCAGACCTGCAAGTTACGTAGAGGATCCCCTCCCCTCTCACACAGTCCGTGTTTTTTTAGGCGATCGACCAGTTGAGCTTGGTGCTTGGTGGGCGGCCCAACAAGTGAGAGCGCTGCTGCTGGTACCAGGCCAAGTGCCCAAATTTTTTTCAACTTATCGCCCCCCACCAAAATTTAGCAAACGTCAACGGCCGCCGCTTTCTCAACTTCCTTTCCTCCCTCTCAACCTCATCTCTCGTCTCCCCAAAGACGTTTATCCCAAGCGCTTCTTCGGATCCCCTCATATCAGACACCATGGCCGAACCGATTCGCGGAAAGCGTCCTCAAGAGACCGTGGCTCCGTAAGTCATTCTCTCGTCTCGAGACATCATCTTTTTTATTGATGTTTTTGCCCGCCGCTTCACGGACCACGATGCTAACTACCCCACCTCCACTCAGCACGCCTCAGAACACGCCCGCTACCACGGCTCCTATCTCTTCCCACGCTCAGCAGCCGGGCGTCGCTAGCATCAAGGAGGGTGAGTATCTCTACCCGGCAGGACGAGACGAAGACTGCGCAGAAGAAAAAAAACAAAGGAACTTGCTCTAACCCCGCTGCAGAGGATCTGGACCGTGCCGCCGCGGCTTCCGTCTTCGCCCAAAACCCCAAGCTCATCCAGATGATCCAGGGTCGCCTCGGCTCCCTCGTGGGCCAATCTTCAGGCTACATCGAGTCCCTCCCCGCCCCCGTACGTCGGCGTGTCGCTGGCCTCAAGGGCATTCAGAAGGACCACTCCAAGCTCGAGGCCGAGTTCCAGGAGGAGGTTCTCCAGCTGGAGAAGAAATACTTCGCCAAGTTCTCTCCTCTGTACGAGAAGCGTTCCGCCATCGTCAACGGAAAGACTGAGCCTACCGAGGATGAGGTCAAGGCTGGCGAGGAGGATGACGAGCCCGAGGCTGAGGGTGCTGCTTCCAAGACTGAGGAGAAGTCGGATGCCCCCGCCGAGGTACCCTCTGGTATCCCCGAGTTCTGGCTCTCTGCCATGAAGAACCAGATCTCGCTCGCCGAGATGATCACCGACCGTGATGAGGCCGCTCTCAAGCACCTCACTGACATCCGCATGGAGTACCTTGACAAGCCTGGTTTCCGCCTGATTTTCGAGTTCGCCCCCAACAACTTCTTCAAGAACACCACAATCACCAAGACCTACTACTACCAGAACGAGAGTGGATACGGCGGTGACTTCATCTACGACCACGCTGAGGGCGACAAGATTGAGTGGCAGCCTAATCTTGACCTCACAGTCCGTGTCGAGAGCAAGAAGCAGAGGAACAAGAGTAAGTGGTGATTAGGGAATCTGGGCCGAGCAAAGAAACTAACCAATTCCTCAGACACGAAGCAGACTCGCATCGTCAAGAAGACCGTCCCAACCGAGTCTTTCTTCAACTTTTTCTCACCGCCCAAGGCTCCCACTGATGACGACGATGAGGATGCCGAGTCCGACATCGAGGAGCGTCTTGAGCTCGACTACCAGCTCGGCGAGGATATCAAGGAGAAGCTGATTCCCCGCGCCATCGACTGGTTCACCGGCGAGGCCCTCGCCTTCGAGGAGATCTCGGATGACGAGCACGATGCTCTCGACTTTGACGACGATGACGATGACGAGGATGAGGATGAGGATGAGCTAAGCGATGAGAACGACGACGAGGACGAGTCTGATGATGATGTATGTGGAAGACCGTTGTCGCATGGCCCCATGGCAAAGCTAACTCTAGATACAGGATGAGTCTGGCAAGCCCAAGCAGGAGGCTGCCGAGTGCAAACAAAGCTGAGCGGAGCGACAGAACGCGACGTCGGGCATTCACACACTCATGACATGAAAGGATTCTATCGGGTTTGAGGATTTCATCTAAGCCACCGATCTACCTCGGAAAATGGACGGGCGGCGAACGACGGGAGAAAAGGCTACAGAAACGGGAAGCGGTTGAAGCAGGTCGGCGATCCAGCCAGTGCCGTTTTCAAAAGGTAGCATCGTCAGTTGATAGGCATCGTTTGCAGGAAGACCAAAGTTTTCAGCAAACTCTGGGACTGGAAACCCATCTCATAGACAGCCAGAAGGCAGAGTCAGCCCGCATCTCATGTTTCCTTGTTTTTTGCAGCCTCTTTTCTTCGTTTTCGGGGTTCTTGTCTTTGTTTTTTTCTTACATTGATGTTAATTTCGTTCCCGGCATGAAGGTAAGGTAGTGACGGATGGTTCTTACAAGGAAGGGTGCAAGGGTTTTCCAGGTGCATAATATAGAGAATGAGTTTTGTCAACAATGTAAGCTGACGATGGTGTTCCGGCCAACATTTCGGGTTCGTGGTGGTTGTGATTGAAAGTTATTGTATCCATGGCACTAAAGTGGACTGTAATGACTGACCGACAGTGTGTGGAGGCTTTTAGTTTACACAATGATCCTAGCGGACCTAAAGTAAATTCACGACGAGCTTAATCCATAACAAACATCGTGTCTTCTTCAAGCGGCCGGGGCGAAACTTACAAGCAGGAGTTTTGCGATCTAAATATATAAAGCAAAGACACGCCAATAAACCACCAGCGCTATCAAGTAAAGGACAACGACAGACTGGTGTAGGGTAAGACCAGATACAGAGTTCCGGCGTCGGCGAAAGCTGATCTTGACCGAGTGATCAGTCGATACCCCGTCAGATTTGAGAAAGTGGAAATATCAGGAGACCGCAATAGCTGGGCTATCATCTACTGCCTCTACTACATTCATACTGTCCGCGGACAACGCGGCCCGAGGTCATGATGCACGACTGCATTGTCCGTATAATGTCCGTGTGTGTGCCGTTGAGCTCCGCCGCATCGGCCGCCGATGTGCATGGTCCTGCTCCGAGTTTCAAGGGTTTCAACCACGTCCGCCGCGGGACTTCTGGAAGCGGCAACACATGGCCCAGCAACCGACGTTTCTGCAACGCCGGCAGATGCAGAAATTGACGCCATTGCATGACGGCATGGTGGCATTGCCCGTCTCGGTCAAGGGCAAGACGACTCTCTGCCGCCATTTTAAAAGTGGAAACAGTTTCCACGGGGCTCCCCTTCAGGGCTGGCTCGTCCTAAGCGCGTCCAGTCAGTCGCGGGAATTTGCTAGCGGCGAGTCACCGGGAGAGTCGAGGCAGGTCATACGGGGCTTCTAACTCGCTGCTCTGATCCTCCATGTCGAACGACTCGAAACGCGACCGCCGGCCGAGAACGGGGAAAAACTTTTTTTAATTCCTCATGCTCGGGTTCCGTCCTCCATATCCCACTCAGTCGCGTCGCGTTCATGTACGTAGCTTCTCCAAAAGTGACCTAGAGCTGCAAGGGTGCCCTGATCCTGTATTCTCTTTACACAATCGATAACGGAGCTCTGATTCGGCGGTGATGGCATCAATTGGGGGTTGACTCAAGCGTCGGAAGTCGGTCGAGGCTGTCTACACGTGGGCTCCGATGCTGGGCCCGGCCCGTCGCAGGTCGACGGCGATGGAGTGCCCGGCCCGATATCCTTGGATCCAAAGTCGAGGTACCTCTTATACATGAAAAGCGGTCCAGTCGACCAACCGAAACGGAACGGAAGAGTCATCATAGCTTCCAGACTTGGAATTGAGCTTGCTCGCATCATAAATTCAATTGGGGCCCTCCGTCTGCCCGGTCTAGAAATTCCTGCAACCATAAACTCTCGCACTGCAATAATTTCGTCATTCCCAAGGCTGCAAGCGTCTTGTTTGCTTTTCTCTAGTTACAACTTGGTCTAATTCTGGATAAAAGCTTCCCTCCGACTCCTCCGATCACCCCGCCGTCCTCGACGCCGTCTGCCCCTCCATCCTTTCTCCAAAACCCCGTCTGAGCATCACCACAAACCATCATGACGCCTGCACCCCAAAACATTGCTGGGAGCCTCTCGGCTGCCGCCCACCGAGAGGTCTCTCACAGCTGGGACCAGAACCTTTCCACCTCACCTGTCGCCTCTTTCACGTCTCCTCCGAGCTGGGCTGCCAACCTCCCTACCCGCGGCGCCCCCAAGGCCCTCAAGCCTTTCAACAGCCAAGACATCAAGATCCTGCTTCTTGAGAACGTCAATGTCACCGGCCAGGAGATCCTAAAGGGTCAGGGCTACCAAGTTGAGGCCCTCAAGACCTCTCTCCCCGAGGACCAGCTCATTGAGAAGATTCGGTATGTTTTTTTTTTGGAATGCCCCGCCATCGCCCAACTTTTTTTTCCGACGTGATATTGGTGCCCCTCCATCGCCAGCTTCACAATTGCCCCTCGTTCTCCATTCATCCTGACCCCACTATGCATCGCTAACAGAACGTTTGTGACAGTGACGTCCAAGTCATCGGTATCCGCTCCAAGACAAAGCTCACCGAAAAGGTCCTCCGCGAGGCCAAGAACCTGCTAGTTATTGGCTGCTTCTGTATCGGTACCAACCAGGTTGACCTCGAGTTTGCTGCCCGCCATGGTATCGCCGTCTTCAACTCCCCTTTCGCCAACTCCCGCAGTGTCGCCGAGCTCGTCATTGCCGAGATTATCACCCTAGCCCGCCAGCTTGGCGACCGATCTAATGAGATGCACCGCGGCACCTGGAACAAGGTCAGCTCCAAGTGCTGGGAGATTCGTGGCAAGACGCTGGGTATGTGCCTTACTATACAACACCCGCATGGTATTATGGGCTTGAGCTAATACATATCGCTCGTAGGTATTGTCGGTTACGGCCACATTGGCTCCCAGCTCTCCGTTCTCGCCGAGGCTATGGGCATGAACGTCATCTACTACGACGTGGTGACCCTGATGGCTCTGGGCACAGCCAGCCAGGTTCCTACGCTCGAGAAGCTCCTCCAAGAGGCCGACTTCGTTACCCTCCACGTCCCCGATCTGCCCGAGACTCGCAACATGATTTCAACTACCCAGTTCGAGCAAATGAAGACTGGTGCTTACCTCATCAATGCCAGCCGTGGCAGCGTTGTTGATATCCCAGCTCTCATCAAGGCTAGCCGCGCCGGCAAGGTTGCTGGCGCCGCGCTTGATGTGTTCCCGCAGGAGCCCGCCGCCAACGGCGACTACTTTACTAACGACCTGAACACCTGGGGTGAGGATCTGCGAAGCCTGAAGAACCTCATCTTGACCCCCCACATTGGTGGTAGCACTGAGGAGGCTCAGCGTGCCATTGGTATTGAGGGTACGTGGAGATAAACGAGCACCTTGATAAAGCATTGCTGACTCTTTCATCAGTCGCCGAGGCGCTGGTTCGCTACATCAACCAGGGTATTACTCTGGGTAGTGTGAACGTTCCCGAGGTGCAGATGCGTTCTGTAACTTTGGACGAATCAGACACTGCTCGTGTAAGTCAACCCCCAGCATGGATGCGCATTATAATTTTCTGACCCGAGAATGAAGGTCATCTTCATTCACCGAAACGTTCCTGGTGTGCTCCGAAAGGTCAACGAGATTCTTGGCGACCACAACGTCGACAAGCAGATTAGTGACAGCAGAGGCGATGTTGCCTACCTTATGGCCGATGTTAGCAGTGTGAAGTATGAGCAAATTAGGGATATCTTTGATAGTCTTGAGGCTCTTAGCTGTGAGTGGAACCAGAGGAAACATGTTAGACATTTTGAGCTAACTATCCTCTCACAGCTCGCATCATGACCCGCGTCCTTTATTAAATGATGAGGTATGGGCCGTATTTGGGTGTGAGGTTCAACCCTTACCCTTGGAACAAAAAGAAACGCGACGCGACCAACGCCGCACGGGTCATTATGGCATGGAGCAAAGGGGGAAAGGGGGTGGCCCAGTTTTCTGGCTGGGTCTCCATCTCCGGAATCGTCTTTTGACGCATTGATGCATTGAGTGTTTGAATGAACGAGAACCGATGCGACTTGAAACCCCCAGGCTACGATCGTTGAATCGTGGCTTGGAGAGGTCGCGCAAAGGGGAAGAGACGGAAGCACAGGGCGTTAGCAATACAGCACGTGCCCTCGGGGGAACAAAAGGGGGCTGGGTTTTGCGGCTGGTGCTACCTCTACTTTAGGGGTTGGCGATACAGAAATGGTGCCTCAAATGCGACTGGCCGCAGAGTCGGTAGCACTGTATGGAGTAATTGGTCTGATCTTAGCATTGAGTCAATATCAAGCCCGGCTTGAAAGGAATTGTTCCTTGAAATTGGTATATGTAATTCGGATTATTTTGAGAGTTCTTGTTATGGCTCAACTCTTGTGATGGAACTTGTGCGTCTTGTAAGTGGGTAGACGCTTAGTTTAACGCAACATATCTACGTACTCCGTACATATTGCATTGAATAGCATCAAGCCTGTGTACACAACTGCGAGACATCTGGTAGGGCCCACATCCTTTCTGTTGGCTCTGATGTGTAAGCTATTCTGGTCGACTCTTGTCCAATGGCGAAAACGGTAGGCTGTGGCTTGAGATAAGCACGGTTAGAGCTGCTACCCGAGGCTGGCGATCTGATCTCGTGGGCAAGAGATGTTAGTCTGGCGCGGCCGAGTAAGCCTAGACTGAGTTTCCCTTGACGTCAGGGGGTAGGTGAATGTTGGGGATGCAAGATGCATTGCATAGCCGTGGATGGCTGCGGATAAGCCGGCGGATGCATGAGTTGGAAGCTTTGAGGAGCTGAGGTACAAGAGGTTCTGCGTCAGCCGGGCCGGTCGAATCCGGAAGAAGGCAATAGTCTTTGCCTGGGGGAGGAAAATGTGGATGTTTGTGCCCTGCTGGGGTTGAGCAAGCGTTGGTTGAGTTTCTCGGACTGTTTATTGAGGAGGACGAGGGTGTTTCGGGTTATGAGGCCGTCTTAGGTACGTACTCGCGGGGATTGAATTGATTGTTGGCTGGGGTTGGAGTTGAAGTCGAGGGTACTTGTGGGCTTGTCCAGTCTCTTCCCCGGTATTTTAGAATTGGCATCCCCCTTTTAGATGAGATGTTCTTGGACTTGATGTCTACGGGAATCGTCAGGCAGAGACGTGTGTATGTCACCGAGCCCTGAGGATCTGACAGGCTCCCATGCTCGACCGATGGAGTTGCAGTCGGGGACGGACAGTGCGGTTCTAATTAGAGCTGTTTGATCGTCACAGTTAAGGGGCCTGCAGCAAGACGCTGGAGCTTCACAGTCCAGCTGAGCGAGCAGCATCCTCAAACACTCTGTATTCGTACTTGTCTTGAGTCTGTCTTTTCAGCTGAAAGCGTGAGATACTTGGTGGCTCACCGACAGTCCCTTTCCCCTCCACCGCCTTGCTATAGCACAGTGTCGACACCGCTTAAGGCGTGACTGTCCACCGTTGAAGATCGGAAAAATGCATTTGTCTCGCTTCTTTCTCACCCCCAGACCAAGCAAAGACCACAAAGCCAAAAGACGGACGGGTCGGCCCCTTATTGGCTCGCGGGAGTGTCCTAGAGCCCCTAATCCCACTGAAGCCAGGAGCTTCCATGAACTGAGGGCCCTTAGCGCAAGAAGTAGACTAAAACATCAGATTTTGTACTCACGGGCTAATGGATCATGTAAAGATACCTGTAACAAACCCCTAGGTACAAGAAGGCTAACAATTACTGCCCCGCCCCCCTGTTCTTCTTTCTCTCCAGTGCCCCGTGCGGCTGCAGCACCCGCCTGGCCCTTTCAATCAGGAGCAAAACGCGTGCTGGCATCACTACATCCCATAACTTTTGACTCTCCAAGGTCTTTCGTTTTACCTTGCCTTGTGCGACTTCTCCTGCTCGACCCCTTGTCGGCGAGCCTCCTGTGTGCTGCGTGGGAAAAGAAAAGAAACAAAGACGGGGCCAGAAATCTCGTGCTCTTCGCCGTGTCAGGGTCCTCGCCGCTTCCGTTCTTCTTCGATTACGGGAGCGCCTCTGATACCGAATTCGACGACTTGCGCAAAGTCTCGAGCACCGTTCGACCAAGCCGACTCAACAAACCTGCGGGTTGCATCGATCGCATAACGGCTTTCGGTCATCGCGAATACCGGTCCACGAATCCCTCCTGCACCTCCGTTCTCCGGCTGGCCGCGTTACTTTCTCTATAACTAGGCCACTCGCGAATGAATGCCTGCCACCGCCGTCCAGCCTTGCTTGCCCCTTAGTACCGCTGCCGCCGATACCGCTTCGTTATAGTCGCCTTCGCCCTCATCTATTGTACCTACCGGCCTTGCGCCCGGTCATACTGCCATCATGGCATCGGCCTATGAGGTCGGCACGAGGGCCTGGCAGCCTGATACTGCCGAGGGCTGGGTAGCCTCAGAGCTCATCAATAAGACAATCGATGGTTCCAAGGTCAAGCTCACCTTCCAGCTCGAAAATGGCGAGGTAAGTTTGTTTCTTTGCTGAATCCCGTTGCTTCTGCTGCATCCCGATCTCTATTGCGCAGAGTCAGTCGCTGACCGCACTTTTGTTTCTGCAGACCAAAGACGTCGATGTCACTGCCGAGGCTCTCCAGAGCGGCAATCATCCTTCTCTGCCGCCTCTGATGAACCCTACAATGCTCGAAGCCAGCGATGATCTGACAAATTTGTCCCATCTCAACGAACCTGCTGGTATGTCCGACCTTGAACCATAATTTACGCGGTGAAGCTGGGCAATGCTGACGCTGACGCCCTTCCTCAGTCTTGCAAGCAATTAGGCTACGATATCTGCAAAAAGAGATCTACACCTACAGTGGTATTGTTCTGATTGCTACCAATCCTTTTGCGCGAGTCGACTCTCTCTACGTTCCTGGCATGGTCCAGGTCTATGCTGGAAGGCAGAGAGCGACCCAGGCACCCCACTTGTTTGCAATTGCCGAAGAGGCCTTCATGTAAGAGTTGCTCGACGAGGTTTCTGCTCACACAGCGACTGACCTGAATTAGGGACATGATTCGAGACAAGAAGAACCAGACAATTGTCGTTTCCGGAGAGTCTGGTGCTGGCAAAACTGTCAGTGCCAAGTACATCATGCGCTACTTCGCAACCAGAGAGTCTCCCGACAACCCTGGCCAGCGCTCCAAGCGAGGAGCGGAAGCCATGAGCGAGACGGAAGAGCAGATCCTGGCAACCAACCCTATCATGGAAGCGTTCGGTAACGCCAAGACCACCCGTAACGACAACTCGTCCCGATTCGGAAAGTACATCGAGATCATGTTCGACGAGAAGACAAATATCATTGGTGCTAAGATCAGGACTTATCTTCTCGAACGCTCACGACTTGTCTTCCAACCGCTGAAGGAGCGAAACTACCATATCTTCTACCAGCTCGTTGCTGGCGCCTCTGACAAGGAGCGCGAAGAACTCAACCTTCTGCCTATTGAGCAGTTCGAATATCTGAACCAAGGAAACTGCCCAACCATTGATGGCGTCGATGACAAGGCCGAATTTGAGGCGACCAAGAAGTCGCTGTCAACTATTGGCGTCACAGATGCTCAGCAATCAGACATCTTCAAGCTGTTGGCTGGTTTGCTCCATCTTGGCAATGTCAAGATCACGGCATCGCGAAATGACAGTGTTCTGGCACCTACAGAACCTTCCTTGGAACGTGCCTGTGACATTCTTGGCGTCAAAGCAGAGGAGTTTGCCAGGTGGATTGTCAAGAAGCAGCTTGTCACACGTGGCGAGAAGATTACGTCAAACCTGAGCCAGGCCCAGGCTATTGTAGTTCGAGATTCCGTCGCCAAGTTCATCTACTCAAGTCTCTTTGACTGGCTTGTCGAGATCATCAATTACAGTCTGGCAGCTGAGGAAGTCTTGACTCGAGTGGTCTCCTTCATTGGTGTATTGGACATTTACGGGTTCGAGCACTTTGCCAAGAACTCGTTCGAGCAGTTCTGTATCAACTACGCCAACGAGAAACTCCAGCAGGAGTTTAACCAGCACGTCTTCAAGCTCGAGCAGGAAGAATACCTCAGGGAGCAGATCGACTGGACCTTCATCGACTTCTCCGACAACCAGCCCTGTATCGATCTGATCGAGGGCCGCATGGGTATTCTGTCTCTACTTGATGAAGAGTCGCGTCTTCCCATGGGTTCAGATGAACAGTTCGTGACCAAGCTTCACCACAACTTCTCCTCCGACAAGCATAAGTTCTACAAGAAGCCCAGGTTCGGCAAGTCCGCTTTCACTGTCTGCCACTATGCTATCGACGTTACCTACGAGTCTGAGGGTTTCATCGAGAAGAACCGTGATACCGTTCCTGACGAGCACATGGCCGTCCTCCGTGCCTCGACCAACGGCTTCCTTAAGAAGGTCTTGGACGCTGCCTCCGCCGTGCGAGAGAAGGATGTTGCCTCCTCGTCCTCTAATGCTGTTAAGCCCGCTGGTGGTAGAAAGATCGGCGTGGCCGTCAACAGGAAACCCACGCTCGGAGGCATCTTCCGATTTTCGCTGATCGAGTTGATGAGTACTATTAACAACACCGATGTTCACTACATCCGATGTATCAAGCCCAATGAGGCCAAGGAAGCCTGGAAATTCGAGGGACCCATGGTTCTAAGCCAACTGCGTGCTTGTGGTGTCCTCGAGACTGTCCGCATTAGTTGTGCTGGGTACCCGACTCGTTGGACTTACGAAGAATTTGCTCTCCGCTATTACATGCTCGTCCGTTCTGACCAATGGACTTCTGAGATTCGTGAGATGGCCGATGCCATCCTTAAGAAGGCTCTCGGAACAAGCAGCAGCAAAGGTCTTGACAAGTACCAGCTCGGTCTTACCAAGATCTTCTTCCGAGCCGGTATGCTGGCCTTCTTGGAGAATCTCCGCACGACTCGTCTCAACGACTGTGCCATCATGATTCAGAAGAACTTGAGGGCGAAGTACTACCGACGCCGCTACCTCGAAGCTCGTGAGGCTGTCATCCGAACACAGTCTGCCATCAGATCCTGGAAGGCCCGGAAACAAGTCCAGGAGCTCCGCAAGATCAGGGCTGCTATTACCATCCAGCGTGTTTGGAGGGGACAGAAGCAGCGCAAGGTCTTCCTGCGCATCAGGAAAGATATGGTGCTCTTCGAGTCTGCTGCCAAGGGATATCTCCGGAGAAAGAACATCATGGAGACAAGGCTTGGTAACGCCGCGCTTGTGATCCAGCGGTCATGGAGGTCACGACGACAGCTGCGGGCTTGGAGGCAATACCGCAAGAAGGTGGTGCTGATCCAGAGCCTGTGGCGTGGTAGGAAGGCTCGCAAGGATTACAAGAAGATCCGTGAGGAGGCTCGTGACTTGAAGCAGATTTCGTACAAGCTTGAAAACAAGGTTGTCGAGCTGACGCAGTCTCTTGGCTCTATGAAGGAGAAGAACAAGGGCCTAGTATCGCAGGTGGAGAACTACGAGGGACAGATCAAGTCGTGGAAGAACCGCCACAACGCTCTGGAAGCACGAACAAAAGAGCTTCAAACAGAAGCGAATCAGGCTGGTATCGCAGTTGCCCGCCTCCAGGCGATGGAAGATGAGATGAAGAAGCTGCAGGTCGCTTTTGATGAGTCGACGGCCAACATCAAGAGGATGCAAGAGGAGGAGAGGGAACTGCGGGAGTCTCTGCGCACCACAAATTCGGAGCTAGAGATGGCAAGGAGAACGAGCACACAGCACGAGAAAGACAACTTGAGTCTCAGACAGGAGCTGGAGGCTCTTCGAGACGCTCTCGAGATGGCTCGGAGGAATGCGCCAGTCAACGGAGACCTTGCAAATGGGACTGCAGCTGCTGCTCCCGCTGCCAGTGGTCTTATCAATCTCGTCTCTTCCAAGAAGCCCAAGCGCCGCAGCGCTGGAGCGGAGCCGCGGGAGCTTGATCGCTTTAGCGGTACTTATAACCCTCGGCCGGTTTCCATGGCGGTTACTAGCACGGCACATCGTCAGAATCTTTCTGGCTCGACCTTCCTACCTGGCGTCGATAATATCGAAATGGAGCTCGAGACGCTTCTTGCGGACGAGGATGGCTTGAACGAGGAGGTGACGATGGGTCTGATCCGAAACCTCAAGATCCCGTCCCCCAATACCACACCGCCACCGTCGGATAAGGAGGTGCTGTTCCCTTCATACCTCATCAACCTTGTTACATCTGAGATGTGGAATAATGGCTTCGTCAAGGAGTCGGAACGCTTCTTGGCAAACGTGATGCAGTCCATCCAGCAGGAGGTGATGCAGCACGATGGCGATGAGGCTATCAACCCTGGTTCATTCTGGCTATCCAACGTGCACGAGATGCTCTCCTTCGTGTTCCTTGCTGAGGATTGGTACGAGGCCCAGAAGTCGGACAACTTTGAGTATGACCGACTCCTGGAGATTGTCAAGCATGACCTGGAGAGTCTGGAGTTCAACATCTACCATACCTGGATGAAGGTACTGAAGAAGAAGCTGCACAAGATGATCATCCCTGCCATCATCGAGTCCCAGTCTCTCCCTGGCTTCGTTACCAACGAAAGCAGCCGATTCCTGGGCAAGCTTCTGCAGTCAAACTCTGCACCAGCCTACAGCATGGATAACCTGCTCAGCTTGTTGAACAGCGTCTTCCGCGCGATGAAGGCCTACTACCTGGAGGACTCCATCATTACACAGACCATTACCGAGCTCCTGCGGTTGGTAGGCGTGACAGCGTTCAACGACCTGCTCATGCGACGGAATTTCCTCTCATGGAAGCGTGGCCTCCAGATCAACTACAACATCACGCGCATTGAGGAATGGTGTAAGAGCCACGATATGCCCGAAGGCACGCTTCAGCTGGAGCATCTGATGGTGAGTATTATTCTCAACGGATATGCGTGAAGTATACTAATAAATGAATAGCAAGCAACGAAGCTTCTTCAGCTCAAGAAGGCCACCCTGAATGATATTGAGATCATTCAGGATATTTGCTGGATGTGAGTATCCCATCCGTGTGATGCGTACGACCTCGTATTGACTTGTTTTAGGTTGTCACCAAACCAGATCCAGAAGCTGCTTAACCAGTACCTGGTTGCCGATTATGAGCAGCCGATCAACGGCGAGATCATGAAGGCAGTAGCCTCACGAGTAACGGAGAAGAGCGATGTGCTTCTTCTACAAGCCGTGGACATGGACGACAGCGGTCCATATGAGATCGCTGAGCCCAGAGTCATCACGGCTCTCGAGACTTATACCCCATCTTGTGAGTAACCAACTTGATGTAATAAGCTAGAAGCTATGTGGCTAACATGACAATCTCAGGGCTTCAAACTCCACGCTTGAAGAGGCTGGCTGAGATAGTGTCGGCACAGGCCATTGCGCAGCAAGAGAAGTTCGACTATGTTGATGGTGATGAGTACGACGCACAAAGCGAGCTGGCTGGCGTTGATGAGGTGGAAGTAGAACAGTAGAGGATAATGAAGCTGGGTTAGGCATTTCGAACGCACATAAGGGATAGAAGCCGCATTTTCAGGGTGTTTGATGTCGAATTTTCTAATGGCGGCGTGCAGCCGGAATGGATCTGGAGGGACTTGGCCACGGAGGGCATCCACCCTTCATGTATCGGGACGGTGTCATGTATTCAGGACGAGACCATTGGCTCCTGTCCGCGAGTCGGGAAGAGGTCTTGGCTCGACCCTACCTATTATTGTAAGATGAGATACGGCTGTATTGGAGAGCGCGAGGAACGAGAGCACGAAGCGATATTGTGGTTATTTCCTTCACTTGGATGTTCTGTTTGACCTGGTGTGACTGTCTTCGGGGCTCAGGTGTGATTCATCTATCCAAACTTTGCACCCCGATATGCGCATCATGCAATGCCGCCTAGATGCATTTCAGAGTGCCCAACTCTAGAGCCCATCAATCTCTGCAACCACAGATTGAGACGTAACCCCAACCAAAAGCCATGCGAAACTCACCCAATATCATCATCACGGGGACGCCCGGCGTCGGGAAGACGACGCATTGCGAGAGCCTGGCGGAGAGGACCGGGCTACGCCACCTTTCTGTCAACCAAGTGGTCAAGGACAAGGAGTGCCACGAAGGCTGGAGCGATGAGTATCACAGCTGGATAGTTGACGAGGACAAGGTGAGACGCAATGAGACTCCTTGGATGGACATGTCTTGGAGACAAGAAGACGTAGACAGGGTTAACATGGAGATTGCAGCTATTGGATGCTATCGAAGGCGATGTCAAGGCTGGTGGCTGCATTATTGACTGGCACGCCTGCGACCTCTTTCCCAAGAGCTGGATCGACCTAGTCGTGGTTCTCCGCGTTGATTCGACTACACTTTATGACCGCCTCACGGCACGGTACGTTGTCCAGTCAGACTGTTTGGTTCTGGGATGCATCACCAAAACCTGAACTAGCTACTGACGCAGTATCATTCTATAGAAACTACCCCGAGTCAAAGCTCCAGGAGAATCTTGACTCTGAAATCATGGAGGTGCTCTTGCAAGAGGCACATGAGGCATTCGACCAGGAGATTGTCATTGAGCTGACGAGCAACGCGTCTGACGAGATGGAGACGAACGTTGATCGCATAGAAGCTTGGATGAAGCAATGGAAGAAGGACAACAGCGAGCAATAACGTCAATCTACGGCAAAGGGAGAAAAAAATTCACTGAATGAGGATTAAAAAGGAGGTTTGTGAAGTGGCGAATGGTGAAATCTTTTTGCGCTAGAGGGGGACATATTTTCTGAAGCGTGGATTCGGTTGGTGAAAATAGATTTTTTAGATGCAAGCTGCGAATTGATATCATCTTTCTACTGGTGTTGTCTGTAGCTAAAAAGGAACTCGGATTATCGGACAAGTGCATATCTTTGTACAACTACAGTGGGACCTTTTGAGCTTCGCAGCCCAAGCAAGAGTCGTCCGTCTTGTTCAACTTGCAGCTACTAGCGCTTTCCCGACAAGCTCAACTTGACTACACTTTGGGCACTTCGGCAAGCGGGAGAGAGGATATCTACTGTGTCCTAATTTCGTAAGCCTTTATAAAAATGGCTGCGCACAAAGTCAACTTCATCACCGGCAACGCCAACAAGTTGCGCGAGGTCAAGGCCATCCTCGAGCCGGAAATCGAGGTCTTGAGCAAATCCGTGGATCTTGAGGAGGTGCAGGGCACGCTCGAGGAGGTTACCGAGTCAAAGTGCCGACGTGCAGCTGATCTGGTAAATCTATTCTCTACTATGCTCGCTAAGAAACACCAAACAAGCTATGAAAGACTAGTCTAACCATTACCTAGGTAAAAGGACCTGTGTTGGTTGAGGATACGGCGCTGTGCTATAATGCCCTCAGCGGTCTTCCCGGAGCGTACATGTACGTTATATCGCAACTTTGCGGGTTCACCATCTATCCGTCTTGTTGAGATCCTTTCTGCTGACACTGCTTTGAAGCAAGTGGTTCATGACCTCGATCGGTCATCAGGGCTTGAATAACCTCCTGGCCGCTTACACCGACAAGTCTGCCGAGGCTGTGTGCACCTTTGGGTACTGCCCCGGACCTGGCGAGAAGGTCATTCTCTTCCAGGGCCGTTGTCCAGTACGAAATCTCTTAACCCCCGAGTTTTTATTCGCAGCTGACACCTCCTGCAGGGCAAGATTGTGCCTCCCCGAGGACCCCCCGACTTCGGTAAGGTGTACACGACATGCGAAGACGATGTAAGCTGACTGCCAGTAGGATGGGATGCCGTCTTTGAGTATGAAGGCCAAACGTATGTCTAGATCCTCACTTCGGGGTTACACCCCACTGACTCTCATAGGTTTGCCGAGATGGACAAGGCAGAGAAGAACAAGATTTCCCACCGCGGCCGCGCACTGGAGAAGCTTCAGGCCTGGTTCAAGGAACAGCAATAACTGAGCAGGGCCCAGGGCGAGTGGGAACTAGGATGCAGTCGCATAGTTTGTGAGGCTGGAGGTTCACAACATGATTAGCAATGCTGCCATGATGGACATTGGGGTATAGATGGCTTACTATAGCACCTCGTACTGGCTGTGCTTGCGGAAATAGTGCGAACCACGGCGGTACGGCTGCAACGACTCGTCAATAGAGGACGGCTTGTCACGGACTTCCTTGCCGACTAAACTTTTAATCTTGGTCGAGTCACGGAAGCTGGGGTCGAATACAAGTAGATTCATGTGGCCATCCATCTGTTTCTCAATGCCGATGATTGTCAGCGAGTGCCCTGCGCTTAGTGATTAGTACTTCTGGTTTGCTTGAGTGATACAGGGTGTACTTGCCTGGGTGTTGAAGGTAGATTGGGGGGAGGTCTGTAAGATGGATCCTGTCTTCCACATCCTTTACACCGCCTTGAAAGTAGTTTTCGACTGCCTCGAAAAGGCGCGCCTTTGACCGGCCCCGTTCCTTGTCCTTGAACGCTTGCACGGAGCAACTGCAGTCGGGTTAGCCATGCACTCTGGTTGACGGCTTGAGTTGACTGACGGTATCTGTAAGCTGAGAAAGACAGCCTGGGCCTGTTACACGTGAGCGAGTCTGATCCGTCAAGACGTCGCAGAGAGGAAATACCTCTGGTGTCCCAATGTACTTTCGCGTTCCCTTTACACCGCCCGTCTCTACCCGACCCTGGGCGTTGATACCCATGTCCCAGGCATTCTCAATGAGGTCTTGGATCTGGAAGATGGAAGGAAACGTGTGCGAAAAGTGCTCCGAGCCCGCAGTCTTGGCACCGATGATGTGTGAGACAAGCATCTGAATGTTTCGGTACCCGCAGAAGCCACCTGTGTAGCGGTGTCAGGTAGGCTGCTCCGAGTTTCTACTACTTGCATGCCGGCTTACCTTCTCGTCGTAGTTTAGAAATATGCTGTACTTGGCTATGGCATAGGTAGGCGTATTGAGTAGACGTGCTCTGTTGGAGGAGCTGTCCGAGAACCGGCAATATTCCTAGGAACACCTCGTGTAAGACATTTGTGAGAACAACCAGCAAGAGAGAGCTTTACCGTCGTTTGCAACATGGCCCTGGTCTTCGAGGAGATCTACGAGCCAGGATGGCATTCGTCTCTCGTGCGCAAACCTGCCAAGCTCGGATTTCTGCAACTAGGGTTAGTCCGCTCGGGAATTCTAGAAGGTTAATAGACTGCATACCCCTAGTCGAGCAAACTCCCGACTCCGCTCCCCTTGTTCGGCCGACTTGGAAGCCTCAGATAGACTCGAGGGGCGTTGATCCGTGTTCTTGGACACGCCAGATCCCTCTGAAAAGGATTTCTTGTTCTTGTGCCGTGTACGGCTGCTACTCGCTTCCCGGCCACGTCCAGACTTACTATTACCAGAGAAGAGGTCTCTCCACGCCTGTATAGCGCTGACCTTTTTCTCGCTCCTATGCTTACGAGAGTTGCTCTTAGAGGAAGATCGTGACTCCTTCGCGTCTGGCCTCCTCGAGTCAGGCCTCGGGGGCATAGGCGGCTGCTCCGATGGCTCGGGCGTTGCGCCTTGGGCCTCGAGCTCGTGAAGTCCTAGGTGATAGGCCAGCTCATCCGGCGAGACGAGTTCACCGCACCCATCAAAGGGACAGGGGACAGGACCCTCGGACGCGGCAAAGGGGGACTGATCCTCAGGGTGATCAGTGTCGATGTGCTAGGGGTTGCATGTGTCTTAGCCCGAGGAAACCAACGAGGTAGGAGCGGTGAGGAAGCCCAAGCTCGGAGGGATTGCGTACTAGAAGGAGTTCATATTCACCCTGTTCGGGCTTGAAGCCGCAAAAGGGGCAGTTGGCGGCAGGGTCAGGGTTGGGCATTTGGGCAAAGAGAGGTTGGAGTTGTATTGGTGAGAGATGTCAACAGGCGGCGCTGGGTATCATTTGGGGGCTCTGAAGGAGAGAAGAAGAAAGAAAATGGCAAGAGCAAGAAAGAACCAAGCTATTATGCTAATTTACGTCTCAGAATCGCTCTCTACATGCGCGGCGCTTGTCTTTGAGAGTTGTGACAAAGAGTCGAGTACAAAGGGGGTGAGATGGCTAGGTAGAATTGAGGCTGTGATGATGGGCGCACACGTACCACCTGTACCGCCGGCAAGTACCTCTGCCCGATTTTGGGTGCCTGGCTACCCAAGAATACGATGCAGCAAACAACACCGTCATGGGATCACCATTTCTGTTTTGGGCCGTGCCGGGCACTACAACATTAGTCCCCCAATTCCAGGTCAACGGCCAAGACAGGAAGAGTGACTCCAAGTGACCGGCTGCTGTCCCTCCCTCCATGTGGCGTCCCAGCAACCGACACCGCGGGTTGAATAGCTCTCCCGGCGAATACGACCCTGAATTGCATACGCGAGATGATGCAGCCAACAAGGCGCCGATAGCGGGACCGGCCGAATGGGGCTAAGGTTGGCCTGGATCGCGCATTCACATGATGATGCAAACTTGCTGATGCAGACCGCCAAGACAACAACAGCAGATGAATCTCGACAATCAAGGCATGGTTAAATATTAGGAATCGGTTACCTAAGTCGCTGACAGGAGTCCTGCTATTTATCCTCCGAGCCGGGCCAGCGACAGAAGGCTGCTGTCGGCAGTTGCGAGCTTCTGCAGCTATTGTCAACCCCTTGTCCAGACTAGTCCTCTGGCGACTCTCACGGTCACGAATCAGGACATGTGCAGGCCATGAGTCAGACATCGTGAGAAATTCTAAAAAACCCAAACCAAACCCGTTGATTGAACCGTATACTCTAGTTGTAAAGGCAGGCGAGCAATGAAAGATAGAGCTTGAAACAGTGGTACTTGGTACAAATCCGACAGCACGGAGAATTTAGCCAGAAGAGGGCTCTCTGAATCAAGCCCATGTCCTGGTCCCGAACCACCGTGCCCTGTGACCTGGTGAAACGACAAGGTCTGGGCTCGTCGACCGCCCCGCGGCCCCGAATCATCGTGATCGTGATCGTCTAGGAAATGTCCTCTGAGGAGGGGCGCAATTGCCCTTACATCAGATTGCAATTGCTCTTCGCTGGAGCTTCGCCTGGGTTCTGCGACTTCTCGATCTGGCCGATCAAGAGCTCAAAGGCCTTTCCGACGTTCTCGTTGTAGCGCGCACTCGCCTCGGTCCAGCCGCATTGGATTTTCTCGGCGAGCTTCTGTCCGTCCTCGGGGGTGACCTGCCGTTGCTCGGGTCGCAAGTCGCTCTTGTTGCCCACGATGACGATGGGAACAGACTCGGTGCCCTAGGCGACGGCATTCCTCGGTCAGCTGTCTCGCATTGCCTGTCAAGGTAAATAATCACACTCACCAGGTGGTTCAGAATCTTTTCCCGAATGACTTGTACCATCTCAAATGAGGGCAGAGATGATACCGAGTAGACAAGCATGTACCCATGAATACCAATAAAGTGCTTCGAGTTTAGGATGCTGTACTCGTCTTGGCCTGCCGTGTCGACAATCTCAGTCGAGAAGTCCTGGCCCTTGTACTTGATCATCTTGCTAAAAGTGTTCTCGATTGTTGGGTAGTAGCTGTCGACGAAGTGGCCATCAACGAATCGTACCGCCAAAGACGACTTGCCTGGTCATTCATTCTTGTCAGCCATCTTGATGTTTTGCGCCTGGCAATGATAAAGAGTCGCGGCGAGCGGTGAATGCGGAAGAGACCTTACCGACGGAGCGGCTGCCAACAATGGCGACCTTTCTTTGCTTGGGGGAGGGCATGGTGCAACAGCGTGCGTTCGCGATCGCACACGCAGGTCGACAGGTGGAACAGAGAGCAGTGGGAGAGACTGCTGCTGGCTTGGGGCTGCAAAGCTATCGAGCCTAAAGAGGAAGATGGGCGCACAAGACCGAGACCTACAGGTGCGCAGTGTGGGCGAGAATAAAAAGAGCGCCTTTGATGATGATGTACGATGATGGAGTTGGGGATGTCTGAGGTGTAACAGCCTGGAAGTTCAGGTGTACGTCAAGTGTAAGTGTCAGTGCAACTGCAA